>JAHWFP010051602.1:0-23850 GCA_023313725.1 Lithobius niger | reverse complement strand
ATGTAAAATTAAGGTAAGTGTTGAGAATGCCTGGTAAATCCGTAGAATGGAACTTTTCATGTAAAATAAGGGTAAGTGTTGATAACGCCTGGTAAATCCATAGAATGGAACAGAAAAACGATGAGTCTCGGTTAAGGCTATTAATGATAGCTGGTCTTAACATGATGATTGTAAAATAATCTAAAAATGCGAATGTTATGGAAACTTTTGCCCCGTTTTTACTTGAATGTGTGTCTGTGTTCTAAGCGTGTGACTGTTGACACGAAAGCTTTGTCAATTTTTCCTATGTTCAAATTATGTAATTAGCTAATTTAAGAACACGTTATTTTAATGTTATAGAATATTATGGTTTGGTTTTTCATAGAAACAAACTGAAAGAAAGTAACAAAGTTACGAAACTATTGCAGATTCGTCCCTTACTGCCAAAAAGATCTGCAAGCACACATAATAAACGGCTTATAACTTTCGGACAGATTTACGCACTGAGGTCTTGTTCACCAGCATTAAACACACGCACTCAATCACAATTATCAAAGACTGCAGTAGCGGTCCTAATGCAAGCCTCAACATGAATTTCCATGTTAAACGTCAAACTTGTGTACTCCTGAAATTCCGCCCAGAATTGACATAGACCAACGAAATTCGGTATTTGGGGTCGTGTCGTAACTATTTCACTACGCTACACATTTTAATGACAACAATCGAACCATTCGGCGTCCACAGCATGATCATTTCTTGTTGTTGTTCTTGGGACTCTTTGTTTCTTTGTAGAGATCGAGCCGCTGAACCGATTTTCACTTTTTATAGCTTAAAACGTAGGTATGGACAAGGCTTAGGTCCTTTCGCGTGCTATTTTAATGTAACAACAATATTCTTGAGACAGAAAGCCAAATGGGCTCGCAACTTTGCTCTCACCCAGAGATCGAACTAATGATTCTATTTTCAGTTTTCGTAGTTTAAAATGTAGACGTTAACAACGACCAGGGTTTTTAACACGATTTTAATGTGACTGCAGTATTATCATCGACAGAGCATTTTTTATAGAAGTGCTACTGGTTAGAAATCATTAGTGATTAACAAATTTTTGTAAATCGAGCTCAAAACATGAAATTTGGTAAACAAGTCTTTCTTAGCAGTACAAATCGAACCAGCCGCGGACCCCATGAAATACCCCAAAGAGCCCCCAGCACCACTCACCCAAGCACCCCATGTGCCCTTTCCCAGAGCTTTAGGCAACAAATTCTTGCAGGTCAAGCTAAAAACATGAAATTCGGTGGCACACAAGTCATTCGTAGCAACATAAATCGAATCAGACATGGTTTCCCAAGGGCCCCCAGACCTTCTCCCCCGTGCCCCATCATCGATGTTTGACGAACAAATTTTCGAAAATGGAACTAAAGACATGAAATTTGGTACACAAATCTTTCTTAGCAGTATAAATCAAACCAGCCTTGGATACCCATGAAATTCCCCAAGGGCCCCTAGGTGCCCACCCACCCCAGCATCCCCTTGTGCCCCCTGCCAGAGGGTTGGGAAACATTCTTGCAAATCAAGCTACAAACATGAAATATGGCAAACAAGTCATTCTTAGCGACATAAATTGAATCAGCCTTGGAACCCCGATGATATACCACCCAAGAGCCATCAGCACGGCTCTACGCCCTCTTTCCGGAAGTGTTGATCAACAAATTCTTGCAAATCGAGCTAAAAGCTTGAAATTTGGTACGCAAGTTATCCTTAGCAGTACAAATCGAACCAGACATGGGAACCCCGTAAAATACCCGCAAAGGCCCCCACGCCCCCCTGTGTCTTTTCACTGAGGTTTGGAAAACAAAGTATTGCAGATCGAGCTAAAAGCTTGAATTGTGGCACACAAGTCATTCTTAGCAGTCCACTTCAAACCATTCATGGAAGCCCCATGAAATATCCCCAAGCCCCCCCCCCCACCAGAGCTCCCCCCCCCCCCTTCATGAGGTTTGACCAATAATTATTACATATCGAGCTAAAAGCATGAAATTTGATCATGGGAAAATCACAAGCAAAACTTAGTTATTAAAAAAAATCGTAGAATTTAGTTCGTTGAGTGTTTCCTTAAAGTCCTTAGAAGTGCTTAAATTTACTCTCCTAATGCTGAGCGCACATTTCAATTATGCTTTAGTCACATATTATAATTCCCACTGGAGTTTCTCATTTTTTTCATACTTACAAGCACTTTCCTCGTTCTGCTTATTTTTCAATTGAGGGTCAAACGTCCTACGAAAACTTTACCTGATACAAAAAATCATCCAAATAAAATGTGAGGCAAAAATATGTCGTTTTTTTGTAAGTTATTTTTTTAATGCAGAAAGTACCGTAAAGTGGTGTCAAACACAATTTTTATAAATTTTTTTAATTTCAGAAGAATTTAACAAAGACAATGCCTAAGTTTTGGCTAATTGGAATGATCAGTCTTCAGATCATTGCAACTGCAGCTGCCACTTCTTCTGGGTAAGTTACTCTCAATAATATAGTCCAATGTGTGTAGATGTGAAATAAGATTTTCCGATACTTTTAAACGAAAAATATGATAAAAACAAATGCTACTTTTGGTTGCATGAATCAGACAGCTAATTCTATTCATGAAACTCTGTATACACGATAGGCTTCGTTTCCTACCGTAATTATCTATAATCTAGACACACGCTAGTGTGTCGCCACCAAGTAACAGTAGAGCATCCCATTGTAGACATCCGATTGTTAAAAATTGATTGTTAATGATAAAAAGGTGGCTCACTAGCAGACATGTGTCTGTTAACTGTAAGCAACTGAAAGTATATTTTGGCATGTTGAGGATAAATCCCAATGCGACAGAAATGTTTCAAATTGTGGAAAATGTAAGGGGAAGGGTCAGAGATTAACCCCGTGATCTCAACTCAAGGGAAGTATTACCGTGTGGGCGTGGTAATCCGGTATAGTTGCCCCACATTGAAGACCACGAGCGTATAACGCCTGGAATCACACCACAGTTTGAGCAAATTCCGTTTGGGACGTTGGCCCAGGGCAGGTGTGGTCCCAGCGTGTCTTATACGTAAGAGGATGTATAAAATGTTCCGTGGATCGACCAGAGGATTTATTACACTGCCGTGGCTTAACAATGTATGGGAGTAAATGACTTTACCCAAGGCATCTAATTGGCGAGGACTGTATCTTTCTTCCACAACTTTATTGCCTAAGATTAAAGTATGCAAAACTGGGACCAAATACAGGAAACACGGTTTCATGGGAATGGTAATGGGCTGTAAAGTAGTGCCTTGGAAATACGGAAAAGACACGTTAATTTGGTAGTTCGTGGGGAACAGATCAGTTCGTGACGTCTCAAGGGATGGGCACAAATAATAGGGAAACAAGACTTACAGTTTCTGGCACGCTTCTTCATTCCGGGAATCCGGACTCCAGGTAAGCCATAACCATAATCAGTAATTATCTAGAATAACTACTTGAAAGCTAGCGACTTAATTCACCTATCTAGCGATTTCTTCTGCTGTAAAACGTCCGTAAATCATAACGAAAACGTGCGCAAACGCTTTTTTTTTTTTAATTATTAAAACACGTTAAGACGCTACTTAACAACAAGCTAGAAGCGGCCTGCATTCTACGCGATGATATCGCAACATAGAAAACCTGATTTCGACCACAACATCAGCAAACGGAAATTATCTCTTTTTCCAGGCAGACTGTGATATTTGGGGCCGGAATCACAGTCCGCATCATAGTCCGAATCACAGTCTCGATATACATCGAGAATTGGTGTAATCAGAAAAAGTATGACTCAAGCATTTGTGAAACAAGGAAGTGATATAATTTGTTCTTTGTGTCACAAATGCTTGCGTCACACTATTTCAGATTACACAAATTCTCGATGAATATAATAGTGCGCGCGAACCGCGCCCCTGCGGATAGCGTTTCATACTGTAAAGAAATATTGGTATAAAAATAAATTATAAATATGAAATTCTCGTCTTCAGCTATTGCGTCGCGTCGCAAATGAAGGTAATTTCCGTTTGCTGATGTTGTGGTCGAAATCAGGTTTTCTATGTTGCGGTATCATCGCGTTGAATGGCAGTCCTTCTAGCGTGTTGTGAGTAGCGTTTTAACGTGTTTTAATAATTTTTTTAAAAATAAATAAGCGTTTGCGGACGTTTTCGTAATGATTTTTGCACTTTTTACGACAAAAGGAATCGACGGGTAGGTGAATCAAGTCGCTAGTTTGCAAAGTAGTTATTCTAGATAATTACCACATAATCCAATCGGGAGTTACAGGCGCCAAATAATATGGCAAGGACTTCAGAACGGTACAAAGGGGAAAATCCACCGCATGGAGATCAATGTCCATTACAAAAGGCTCGGAAATATTCAGGAAACTCCCGGTTACCAACGGTAAAATTCATGGTTGTTCAAGAGAACACAAAACAAAAAACAGTTAGTAACCACACCATAACAATAAAAGTAGTATTCTGAGTTAGACAACAATTTAACAGCACTACACCACAACAATGGCTATTTGTAACAAGGGACAATAAAACGCAAATCATTTCACGACATACAATAAGATGTTTGGGCAGTAAAGTACCAAGGGCAACAGCTCCAGGCACTTGGGGACGAAACTGCCTCACAAAAATTACTTTTTTTTAACTGGTGGGACACACGGAAATAGAGTTTGAGTTGGTTTTAGAAGTTGTAGAAACATTCATGTGTCTGAATCATGGAGTTGCACGGACTGAGTGAGCCGAGGAAGCGATTTCCACGTGCAGAAAATCTTTTCAATGATAACCAAACCCTTCTACAGACACGTTCAAAGGAATGTAATGAACGAATCCCGAGTAACGAGTTAAATTAGGTTGCGTTCTGATATTCGGGGCATCGAGTTTGTGATGCTCTGTGATTGAATAAACCATATGGAGCATAGCACAACACCAACAAATTGAGCTAATTAAAGATACGGCTAGTCAATTTTATAAATCTATTTATTACTTAGTGTCTAGAAAGGTCTCAATTTTTGGGTAGCATATCAGTAGCATCAGAAAATATTGCGTTACAGAAAGTAACGAACAACCAGAAAGACGGCATGTAAGCATTTAAATCCTGATACAAAATAGTACGTCAAACCAGCATCGGCCTTAACATCCTGGTCTCACTAATCTTTGAGTTGATTGATACGTTTTTATTTATGTAAATAGTCTTTCGTTGACAATGAATCTCAAGTTTCTACCAAAATAAACTACAGTTCCATTTTTTATTAGATCATATGCATGTGGATTGTGTCCATAATAAAACGGACATGGAGTTCCATTAGCTTGATAATGCATATATATACGCGAAGGGCTTTGTGCCTCTATATCTTTAGGTTATTAACAAAAATGTTTTCTTTTCTAACAGCGTGTCTAGCATCCTAAATGCCGAAACAATAACAGAAGAGAGACCTCCTGATTTCTCAGTTGAAATTCCAAAGGACTACAAATTGAAAACACCGCCAACGCGAAATGGTACGCATTCGACTACCTTCAAATAGGTTATATAAAGAGCACACTAAAAGATTTTTTAAATATTTCTCTTGTTACCAGGAACTCCCGCTCTAGTCGAAGTGCAAATTCATCCATGGAAAATTGGCGACATTTCTGTCCAACAAATGGTGTGTAGCTTGTGAAATATTTGTTTTTTAACTTTCTATAATTAGTTTGGTCAATGAACAGTACACAAACTGAACATGTTTATTTTCGTGTGTTAATACCAGGGTTTATTTAAATGCCCAACCAACTGAATTTTTAATTCCTAGTTAAATAGTGGCGAGACGAATGTGCCGAGTATCATCTACACCAACAGTAACAAAATATTACACATCTACTTCGAGTCGAAATTATCTGTGTTTTGCATTAGATCCAGCGCCCCAGGGGAAGTACGGAGGAAGTCAGCCTCCATTCTTTAAAATTTTTTAGTCAAATTATGTACTACACGCGTTTGAATATAATTATCTACCCTAGAACCAATAAACACAGCTTTACTTCATATGAAAACGCTTCTCTTGTGTAATTTCGTTACCAGCCTCATTGCTTTGTAATGCCCCCGTGCGGCAGATTTTGGCTCCACTTATAGTAGTTTCATTTGCCACAAGGTGGCGAAACTGACGATGAGCAATAATATTTAAAGTTATGTTTTATGGAGTTTAATGAAAGTATTATTTTATTTTTAAAAATGGTGAATTATAATTTATCCTGTTTAGTTTAAGATTCGGAGATTGTAAAGTCCAGCCAATCCCAAACAGTCTAATAAAACTACATTGGGCCATGGTTTGGTCAAGAATAGTTAGTTCCACAATGGTTTGGCAATGCGCGCTATTTGCAATGTTTTCTCCAGGCCCAACTCCAGTTCCTCTCACACGGCGGCGCCAGCAACAAGTTAAAGTGCGCGGTGGAGCCTAATTAGTATTGTGGTGAGAAAGAAAATGCTGCCGCGATTGCTTGTTTCATGCTACGATTCAAAACGTTTGTCAGCAGAACAAATTCCTTGAAAGGAGAGTCATGCAACACTATAGGCCTAACGTCTGGATACAAGATGTCTCACGAAACGATCGGGAGTTGACAAAAGCGATGTAGATTTGGAGCTTCACTTTGTATCTGTTAATTCTACGTTGTATGTCAACAAACGAACGGTCGTATTGAAAACCCACGCGCCTGACAACTAACACTGTCAATGTATTAACTACGTGTTTTTTGTTAATTCAGGATTTACACACGCTTCAGCGTTTACTCACGCTTGTAATCAGTTTTCGCTTTGCCTGACCTTGCTTTTGTTGCTGAATTTGGATTACTTGCCTGCGTTACTTGTTGTTGCATAGCAACCACTAGGCGAGAATATGATGCGTTGTGTCGCATCAGCGCGACGTTTATATTTTAAGTACGAACCATGTTTTTACATCGTTTTTAAAAATACTTCTACGAGTAAATAATTTCTCACTTCACCGTGTTATGAGAGGAATCATAATTATGTTTCTTCATTGGTAAAATTATTTTATGTTTTGTACGTAGCTAAAACAACGTCTCAAAACGAGACCGTGTCACATCATTCCCGCTGAATTCAACGCTAATGCACCGACAAGATCGATCCGATCGTGTATGCAGCGCTCCCTCCCGACAGGAACTGTCCCTGGGCCAAGCTCGTAGTATAGCGCTGCCAAACCACATGAAATCTATATGGAAGCAACCTTGGTTTGGTGAACTTTATTAGGCTTAAGATTGGAGATCAACAATGGAGGCATCTTCTCTCACTTCGCCGATGAACAATCGTTGTAACCTACGCGCATTACCAATTAGGGTAGATATATGAAACAAAATGCAACACCGAACAGTCATGTAATCATTGTAAAATCGGTGGAAAATCTCAGCACGTTGTTTATTGAGACAGCTGTTTAGAATCAACTTTCTAATTGTCAATAGTAGGCTTAGCCATTAACGGGAATTAGAAATCAATCCAAGGTGGATGGAGATTGCTGAAACTGGCGTCAGCATGCTACGCGGCACTCATGTGATCGTGTCCATTGTTGCATGTAAAAGAACCTAAGAATTTCCGATGGGACTTACCTAGCAAAATGTTCCCTCTCTCCATCTGGTGCTATGACTATAGCTGGTTGCGAGTCAAAAGCTAAGCTTAGCTATGCGTCACTTGCTCGGCATGGTGACGGCTCGTGGAAGGCAATTCGGTTTAAATGCAAAAGCCATTAGTGATACAAATCGAAGCTATACCTGCATGTGTTTGGTTAAAAATATAAGTGAAATATTTTTTCAAGGTTCGATTTACGTCTACGTCAGACGACCATCTCCTTCGATTTACGTCTACGTCAGACTACCATCTCCTTCGGCTACGCTAATTGACGTGTAGCACACAAAAAATTAATCTAAGCCTATTTTTAAGTTTGTCATCCCCACATTGTCCGAGCTCGAAAATATTAGTCCATCGTACCAACTACACAATTATTTCAATAAAAATAGACGTGCAATATTTTACGTAAATAAAAAAGAAAACGCATTAATAAAACTACGCTCAGTCAATTAAAGAGCAAAGTTTTAAACAAACTCCCGTCGTTGCTTCCAGGGACCGTACCCACGAGATATCCAGTGTACAGCCATGTAGTCGAAAAAAATACAGTGTCCTTACGCGGCCGCACAGTCAAGATCCCGGGGCACGGGGGGCGGGGGGGGGGGGGAGAGCGGCTGGCCAAGAAAGACTAAAGAGGGCTTTAAAAAACTTAACCAAGTTCAATTTTCCTTTTATCATTTTTTTTAATCGTTCTCGTTTTACTTTAAAGTCCAAAACTCTTAAAGTGGGACTTACTTCTTTCGTTGTGGTAGGGGGATTAACTTTAGGTGGGGGCGTAAAGTTGCTAGGTTGCGCCCCCACACCCAAAAATTGCCAGTTTGTGGTTCCCCAAACGGCCCATCTCACACTGGCTTTCCCTGCAGCCCCAAACCCTAACGTTTCACTTCCTGGAGAAAGCCTTGCTCACGAAAATGAAGTCCTCTGGTGATCTTCTGAGACAATACCGCAGACGACGTTAAATAAAGAAATTACACTGGCCTACAGTATACACAACTGTCGAGCAGTAAGTTAGAACAGTAGTCTAGCACTTCGCAGCCCTGTACACGGATGTACAATCAGGGTTCCGAAAAAAAAATGCCGTACGTTTTACAAGCGAAGCTGCGAGAAGGTTGCAAGCGTCGTCTGCTGCACCAGCCTTCCTCCTGTTTGCTGAGTGTGTTCCGCTCTCGGATTGGTTAAAGCGTTATGGCCTTCTGATTGGTTAGAAGTCGAGTAGAGCTATTTCGAAGGACGAAGACTGCGTTTCGCTGGAACTTCTGTACCGATGTTACAACACTGGCCTACTTTAAACCAAATGTAAGCAAACAATCTGCGTAACTCAAATAATCTACAGAATTGACAAGAATATCTGAAATTTTCGCTTTAGTTTGCGTTAGACCCCATTCCGATTCGACAAGTGCCAGAATGTATGGTATCAGTTAGAAGTTGTCTAATTCCCGCATACTAGGTATGTTCTATATTCTCCCCATCTACTTTATTAGAGGCAAAACTTCATTAATTTAGTGATATTACGCGCTGCTAATTCAACCGTTAACAATGATTTAAAATTAAAGGCTGGAATTAGTGCCTCGACGTTAATACTATTAAGTAAAATATATTACCTTTGTACGTCTAACATAAAGAATTTCTAGTGCTGCAACCATTGTCGAACGACCCTGAAATTATCGCCAGACACATTTATGAGAATAGGGGAGGGGGGTTACCAATGACAAAATTATTGACTAACCTAATCCTTTGCCTTTGTCTAAATCTGATTTAGACTATGTGTATCTGATTATTGATCTATGTTTATCAAGGACTGCGGTAGCGGTCTTTATGTAAGCCTCAGCATGAACTTCCATGTTAAAAGTCAAAATTTGACTTCCTATAGTTTCATCCAGAATTAACATAGACCAACAAAATTCGGTATTTGGTGTCGTGTCGTAACAATTTCACTGCATTACTACTTTTCTGACAAAAATCGAACTGTTCGGCGTCGACAGCATGCCCATTTGTTGTCGTTGTTGTTGTTGTTGTTGTTGTTGGGACTCCTTGTCCTCACCTGGAGAGCGAACCACTGAACCGATTTTCAAGTTCTATAGCTTAAAACGTAGATATCGACAAGGCCTAGGGCTTTTCCCATGCTATTTTAATGTAACTACAATATTCTTGTGCACCACAACGGTCATTGCTAGAAACTTTTCTCTCACCTAGAGATCGAACCGTTTTTCAATTTCTATCGCTTAAAATGTAGGTATTGACATGGACTAGGGCCTTTTGAACGCAATTTTCATGTGATTGAAGTATTCTAGTCAGTAGAGCATTTATTATTGAAGAGCATGGGTAGAAATCATTACGTAGAGTACACAAATTCTTGCCAATCCTGCTAAAAGCATGAGATTTGGTACACAAGTCATTCTTAGCAGCACAAATCGAATCAGCCGTGGAATCCCCATGATATACCCCCCCCCCCCCAAGAGCCCCCTGTGCCCACTCCATAAGGCTTGATAAAAAAATTCATGCAAATCGAACTAAAAGCTTGAAATTTGGTACACAAGTCAATCTCAGCAGTACAAATCGAACTAGCCATTGAACCCACATAAAATATCCCCAAGCCCTCCCAAGTCTTCCCTCCCTCTCCCTGCGGCGTTGACCAACAAATTATTGCAGATCTAGCTAAAAACATGAAACTTGGTACACAAGTCATTCATAACAGTACAAAATGAACTAGCTATGGAACCCCCTCGAGTTAATCCACAAGGCACCATATACATCCCCCTGTGCCCCCTCCTTGAGGCCTGCCCAACAAATTCTTGAAAATAGTGCTAAAAGAATGAAATGTGGTACACAAGTCATTGTTAGCAGTACAAATGAAACTAGCTATGGAACTCCAGCGAAATCCTGCAAGGCCTCTCAGTGCTCTGTCCTATTCCCCCTTCATGAGGTCGATACTCGAAAAATTCTTGTTGATCATTCTGGAAGCATGCATTGTGGTACACCAGTCTTTCCTAGCAGTAGAAATTGAACCAGCCATGGATCCCCATGCATTACCACCACAGTCTTCTCCATCATCCCCCTCCTGTGGACCCCCATGAAACATCAATGACCAACAAAATCTTGCTGAACGTACTAAAACATCCATTGTTGCAGTATAAATCGAACCAAATACAGAACCCCATGAGATACTCTCACCCCCAGTGTCCTCTCCATGACGCTGATGATCAACAAATTCTAGTTCCAAGTGTACGGCTAAGAATGAGTTATGTACCAAATCACGTTTTAGCACGATTAGCAAGAATTTGTTGATCAGTAACCTCGGTGAGTGTGGTGGGGGACAGGAAGGGGTTTTTAGGGAAAGGGTATCTCCAGGGATTCCACCGCTAGCTCGATTTATAAGCTAAGAATTGACTTACGTACCAAATTTCATGGATTTTAGCTCGATGTTCATTATTTTTCTAAATTATGGCCCATAACAGCTGTACTACACCTGGAGATCGAATCAATGAACCGATGTTCAAGTTTTAAAGCTTAAAACATAGGTATGAGAATGGCATTGATTTTTGAACGATATTTTAATGTGACTACATGCAGTTATTCTTATTCGGAAAATTTTGCCCTCACCTAGAGCCCCAACCAAAGAACCGATTTTCAATTTTTATAGCTTAAAATGGAGTATTAAAAAGCTCTCTTTTAACAGTTATTTTTAAGGTGATTACAGTATTCCTTTCTGTGTTATTCTTGCTGAAACAAGAAGAAAGAAATGGATATTAGTATTGAAAAATGCTAAGCGTATAAAATGTGGATGTAAGCCTTGAAAAATTTAAAGCCCTAAAAAAACAGATATTAGAAAAAGACATGTAAGCCATCAGCGTCACACTAATACGTGTAAAAGAAGCTTCAGCTTGTTTTTTGGGTCGCTGGAGCTTCTTTTACACGTATTAGTGCGACACTGATGGTTTACATGTCTTTTTCTAATATCTTTTCCTTTAGGGCTTTAAGTTTTTTAAGGCTTACATCCGTATTTTATGCACCTAAGCGTTTTTCAATACTAATTAGAGTTGTAATTTGTAATCTGGGTGCTGTACTAGAGCTTCATCGGGCGGATGACCAGAAGCAGTTAATGCTAGCTGCAAAACCCTTAACCCTTATAGTTGTAATTTTGGTTGTTGAAATTTCGACAGATTAGACGTATGACCCATAGAGTATCACAGCCCCTAAATAAAGTCAGTCTGTTAATCATGTAAAATTATCAAGAGAATATTTATTTTCATTTGAATTTGATTTATTACTAACTACGAAATAATGGGATCCTCAACATACGTTCAATTCACGTCATTTTAGGTGAAGTTTGTAGTTGCTCGTTTGTTTTTGAAAAAAAACTTACTAGAAGTTCGATCAAATTTGTCATTATGAACAATTACCGAAGCAGTTTTTTCTCAGAATTAAAGTGATGAAATTAGGTCTACTAGATACGTAATTCAAGGTATCTTTCGTTTGGAATTAATCTCGCGTTTATTGGTGCCATAGACTCTGAGGAAAAGCTTACAAGCAAACACGTACGTAATCACATCTTTTTATGACGTAGATAAATTCCTGACAAGAAATATTCCACATATACCATACTCCTCGTCAAGTATCACAAAATTTATTTCCCTAATTTGGCTAATTTTTTTTTATGAAATTAATTTTTTTAAAAGCAGCTGGACTGTATTCCTGGGATTTTATTATGTGTATCCTTTGAAGAATTGAGATTCCTACGCTTATCCTAACACTGTGACTCCTATGAGATTCCGTGGCACTACATTTATCCATATTCGTTGGTTTATTCACTCGACGAGCCTGACTCGGATAACATCTCATTACGGTACCTCAAGGCAATGGAGAGCCTTATTCCAATCGACCATGTTTCGAAGTAATATGCCCATTAACGCCATGTGATTCAGCTCACTTATACCATAGATTAAAAAGTTAACTAGATGTACCGTCTCACCTCTTCCCATCCTACGCGGACCTCTAGCGGAAGTTGCGGCTACTAATACCTCTGCTAATGCTTTGCTTTCGTGCTGCTTCGAAGGCAAAAGCATTAGCAAAGGTATTAGTAGCCGCAACTGCCGCTAGAGGTCCGCGTAGGATGGGAAGAGGTGAGACGGTACATCTAGTTAACTTTCTAATCTATGCTTATACCCGAGTCTGAAGCAGTTATACGGAAAGAAGGTACTGGGGGTAGGAACAACTGTGCAAAACTGAAATTCCAGTCTTTAAATGAGATTGACAGTTAAAAGTGAATGAATCCCAATACCATAAGCTTTCTTAATCGAATCAAGTTGAAAATATTTGTACACCAACAATACACTATTTGAAGAAAAAAAATCGGAAATGTCTCAATTTTTATTGCAGACAATTGAAGTTGACGTCTATTTTACTATTCGTTGGAGAGATCACCGCCTTAAATTTCATGGTTCTGACGACCTTCCACCATTGCAGATGGTTCCATTAGATGAAGAAGAGGCAACGAAAGTATGGAAACCTGTTGTTAATTTCCGAAATGTGATGGGGAGCAAGGGGATGTCCTTCGAACCGAACCTTTTCCCTCTTAGAATAATGAATAAAGACAAAATGTTTTATTTGTTAAGGTAAGTAGTAAAGGTTCAATTATTTTATTTAGACTTGGTCCTTAATAAATACTAATAGGCTACTAAAATAATAATGCAAACATAAAGTCTACAAGAATAAAACAAAAAAGGAAAAACTATGGAAAAAACAAAATATTATCCCTAGAATCAGAAAAGAGGAAAAAGCCATGTAACCAAAAAAAAATATTATAAAAAAATTAGATTAAAAAACTCATGATTACTTCATTTCGTAAAACACACACAACCCCACTTTGTTTAATATACACAGCTTTCGCCTCATTTTGCATTATTTCATTTTTTCCTAATTTATTAAATGGACTGAAATTTTGAAAAACTTATAAATGCCATCCAAGTTAGGAAATAAAAGATAACAATCACAAAAACATAAAATTAAAATTTATATAAAAATTAGCGTGGTACCACCATAAAAAGAGATTTTCATCTCTACTACCATTAATAGTTTTATCATTTAATCAATTTCAGTTAACTTATCATTCGGACCGTATGATAGGAATGTGTGGTAAGTATTTGTAATGCTCACAAAATGCTCCCAATTTATTGTAAAAAATATCGCAATTTGATCTACCCTAAAAGTTAAGATGTTAATATTGCCTTTCCGAGGCCCTTATTCTACTTGTCATGTAATAAGGTGAGAAAATACGAAACCAGTTGTCCAAGTTCATTACTTTCTAATTTTGGATGATTTGAAGATTTAGAATATTCTTTTGCGAGGCAGAGTTGGTTAGCCTATTCTAGCTAGTTTGGATTGAATAAACTGCATTTCCTACAAATCCAATCCGTGTTGGTTAAATGTTTTTAAAGAGATTCAATGACTCCACCTACTGTTTGAGATATTAGTCATATTAGTTGTTGCCAGTTGGTGAAAAGAATGTCACATTTTTCCTCGAATTTAATAGTCTTTTTAATTGCTGGTCAAAGGTCGGACGTAGAGTTAAATTTTAGTTTGAAACGAATCAAAGTAAAAGTGGATACATAGTCAGACTGTCAGACACACAACGGCACATATTAGTCCTGTATGATTACATATTTTGTCCTTCCTTGAACCACGAATCACTAAAACTGGTTTCAGGGAAACTAATCAGGAATTTAGAGAGAGTAATGAAAGGAGTATTTAGAAAGGGTGCTAATTCATGAAATTAATACTTGAAGATTATTGCCGTAATGGACAAATAGCAACCAATACTCATGAGTCGTTACTTATGTTTTGTGATTTAGGAATCTGGAAAAATGTTTTAAAATTCTTTTCATCATCTTACTGAACTTATCATGTGGAGTTCATCTGTCGTTATAATAATTATTATATTATTTTTCAGGAAGGTCGAAAAGTTCCACTGTAATTTTGATCTGGCCTTGTACCCAATGGACACCCAAATATGTTTCGTTGAAATACAAGGTAATCACATATTCAACAAGCTGCATTCGGGCAAAGTAATATTTAATTCCAATGGAAAAATACTCAATACTTGCAGAGTATAATTTTGATAACTGACAAAGTTAGAAGAAAAAGCACTTTTGATCACCTGCACTTTTTCATTTTTAAAGCATTTGCCTATCGTCCGTGTGGATTTTAAGTCCCACTGTATGACTAAGAAAAATAAAATAATTTTCGCTATAAATACCCCACTTTGTACCATTTTGATATTGCGGAAGGTATATTGGAGAGTTTGTTGTACACCTCAGGCGTAGCTTGCTTTTCATTTTACTGTTTTGCGGGTCGGATGTGAATGCTTACATTTTGTCTCCCTGCGATAGAGGGGGATTGAGGTTTAATGGCGCGTCGACAGGTAGATCATCAGCACCAACCTCAGTCACATAGCAGTGGCCCAGGTTACCACCGCGCCACACATTACAGGATGTTAACCAAACTCCAAATCTAGACCTTATCGTATATCTGTGTAAACTTCTTGTAAATATTGAAAAACCGAAGACAGGAGGATAGATCGTCACCCAACTGACCACAATGGGTGCCTTTGAATACTGACCTAAGTAACTCAGGTTGTGAAGAAACACACTGTTGCAAGTACTAACTGCGTAGGTCGTGCGAGATGTCACGTCATAATCCCCTTTTCTAGCTTAATCTTAGACGATTGCCAGCACATATGTCAGTCAAATTACGCTTCAAGCAGTAAATAAAAAAAACCAAACAAACCATGGTCGCCGAGTTTGGTTCCTGAGAGAAACTGGGGGAGGGGAAGGAGGGGGGTAAGGAGCTAACGCTTCAAACGAATCGATTGCTGACCAACCAGAAACGAGATAGAAACAAGCGGGGGAGAGGGCCGTTGCATTTATTTGCATTAATTCGCTGTGTCAGTTTGGTGAGTTTACGTTGCATTCGGTGCAGGGAGGAAAAAGGATCGGTGTTATAATTCTACAAATTAGCTTCAGAATTAGTGATGAAATCTTCAACGTATCTTAACAGCAAGTACATAAATAAACTCCTGCTTGCTGTTCAAAAGAATACTGTTTGTAGTTTATTGCTGCTCCGTGAATGAGCGTCGATATGACGACCATTCGTTCTAGTGACGATTTTGAGTTAAAAATTATACTAATTCGTGACGTGTACAAGCAATGGGTTCTTTTGCTTGATCCAACAAGTGTACTCTTCGAAGGCACCCAAGGTCTCACGGAAAGTGGTAATGGCAAAGAGGACCATCAAGATTGTGGCAATCAACAAGTAACTGATGAACCGTAAGAGGCCATCGACACCAATGACATTCAGGAGGGATAACCCCAAACCAAAGGAAGCAATGAGTACGGTTGAAGTGACCAATATGCAAACACCACTTCCTCCCAGCGACTACGGCGAGAAGCCGACTGCCATTCCTGCACAGTGCCTGTTAAATACTAGGCCTGGTGGCTGGTTAGCCTAACATTAACGAGAGAACTATTTACATGAGTAACAGTGGGGGAGTAACAATCTTTATTATTATGCACTGTTGTTTATACAATAGAGTAGTCACATGTGCATGTTCACGTGTGACTATTAACTAGTCTATAATATTTACAATTGAGCAGTGGCGGTGTTTCCCGACGCATCCATGGTGCGTGGGTGGAAGGCGTCATGCATAGAGGATTCACTATTAACACGTGCAGCATTGCAGCACACGTATGCTACAGTGCTTTTATATATCCTGCAACTGCCTGCTGTCTTATTTATCTCATAAGGATTGCCAAGCGGCGATAAATCTAACACATACAGCCGGAAAGGTATCTGATGAAACAAGGCACAAATACCTACCGAGGAAACCACGAAGGGCCACTTTCACTGCAGCGTCAGCGTGTTCATTCCCAGATTTCCCGCTACGGCCCGCAATCCAGCAAAAAAACTACTGTTCTCTGTCGAAAACTCAGAATAGCGTGATGGAAGGAGATGGGTAACAGTAACCCCTCATGCACACAAGCACATGCCACGCCAACTTCTAACTTCGACCCATCAGTAAATAACAGCCTATGTCCGACTTACTGACCACACATCCGCTTGACCTCCTCTAAGTACCTTGCGAGTAGAGTGGAGCTTTTTGAAAGGACCGCTAGATGGAACGAGAAATTGTCCCTTGGACACGCCAAAGGGCCACTGCCCTCTTCCCAAGCTTCAAGATAGCTTCCCAAGCATTTCAAAGGCCATCTCCAGACAAGAATGCTAGAGCCTATCTTGGAAATCACCTTTACCCAGCCGACGTCTGCCAATCCACGTGTCTTGTCCAAAGACCATGGGACGCACTTCATGCAGCCGTACAGCATATGATAGAAAAATAATTTGCTAAGATTAGTCGAAGGGAACACCATTCAAACCTTTAAGATAAAGGCAGCAAACGTGTAATTGAAAAATCTGAAAGAAGTTAGGTTTCATTAACTGCTGTTATACCCCTTCCCACGCTGGGGGTCCGCCTCGGACCCAAGCATGACCTTTTCACACTGGACTCCGACTCAGGTGGGGCGCCGACCCCGACTTTCAAGTCCTGGTCGAAGTTGGGACTTGAGATGCCGACTCCGACCCCATGTTTCAGTGTGGAAGGGGTCGGTGCACGGATCCACACTTTAAGGAAACATTGTGACTCTGGAGCGCTGATAAGCAAAAATGATATAAAGGGAAATCAGCAGGAGGGGACGGATGAAAACGACAGAGCCAAAAATGTCGTAGTGAGAGAAAGATTAACTATTGTCTGGACCTTGCCACGGTGTCGGAGTTCAGTGTGGAAAGGGGTATGGAAGGAAGGTTGTCAGGTTTTGCCTGTGGACACAAACAGTGGCCCGAACACTAAAGGCGGTGTTCGGGGTCCAGTGTGGAAACGGTTTAAGTTAAATGACATTTATAATTACACGCCTAACGTGAACAACTAGTGGTAGTAATTACACAGCTAGTAGTAGGCTATTTAAGTTTTATACCTACAGATGAATGCGGTGTTAAAGAAGCCATTTTGGATTTTATTAGAAAAGGGTCTTTAATTATTGACGAATGTCTTCATAAATTGCATTGCGTATTCCGTCGTGGTTATGCAGCTGAGTTCACACC
Organism: Lithobius niger; assembly: GCA_023313725.1. NCBI lineage: Eukaryota > Metazoa > Arthropoda > Chilopoda > Lithobiomorpha > Lithobiidae > Lithobius > Lithobius niger. The sequence continues at coordinate 6,075 of JAHWFP010051602.1, read as the reverse complement.
ATGCTCTGTATCACTTTAGGTTGCAGATCTGATGTTCTGGAGGTAATTATGTCCATCTTACCAGGTGTCCTTAAGAAACATGAATTTCAATATTAAATGCATGACTGGTGTTCTTAATAATATGTTAAACTGCTTTCAATTATTAAGCGACATCTTTAACCACTTTTTTAAAAACCCAATAGGACGTAGTCGGTCGCAGGAATAGATCCGGTGTTTGCTTTGTTTATTAGAAATAATCTGTTATTTTTTCAAAGTTTAAAATAATGGGAGTGTTTTGAATTTGTTAGTTTTTAATCTACCATAGTTGCGATACATTTTGCATTCTTTAGACTGTAGTGCAGTTACTGCAACCCAGTGACTGTAGTATACATCCACAACCAACTAAAAAAAGCGGCCACATTGGAAGATGTAGTCATATATAGGAAGTAGGCGTAAACACCAAACAGTGAAGATTATCATCTTCTTTCAATGTACATGCTCGGTTAATTCCAGCATGCTACTCACGGTCGTCGTAAACTCGTGTGTTGATTTTATAACTTGTTTCGTAAAACTATACGAATAATTGATTATACTACTGAACTGTACCAGAATTAAACCAGTGCCATGACTGGCCTCTGACAGGGAAAACGATGCAACGGAATTTGTGATAATTGTTAAATCGGGAGTTACAGAACTGGGTTATTAAAAGATTGGTAGTAAAAATCGCTTAAGCTTTAAAAAACGGATGTAAGCCTTAAAAACCCTCAGTGCTCTGAAAGAACAGATACGACTAGAAGACATGTAAGCTATCACACGTACTGATACGTTAAAAAAATTATCAACCCTCCGAAAAAAACTGGATCTTCTTTATACATTTTATTACGACTTTGATGGCTTACACGTTTTTGTCTTATGTCTGTTCCTGTGGACCATTAATTTTTATTAAAGCTTACATCCGTATTTTAATACTTCAGCGTTTTTACTGCTGTTATCAGTTATTTTTTTCTTATCCCAACAATAAAAACAACAACACCAAGTATTTAGTAATCATCTTTAAATAAGAATCTTGTTACATTAAAATGGCGTTCAAAAGGCCCTAGGCCTTGTTAATGCCTACATTTTAAGCTATACGAATTGAAAAGCGATTCATTTGTTCTATCTCTAGCTTAGGCAAAATTTCTCCAACAAAAATAGCAATGAGAATATTGTTTTTACATAGTCACATAGTGTTCAAAATGCCCTAGGCCTTGTCCGTATCTATGTTTTTAGCAATAACAGTTGAAAATCAGTTCATTGGTTTGATAGCTATAGAAAAATTATCCTAATAAGACTAACAACGACATCAATACTGTGGTCACTTTAGAATTGCGTTTAAAAAGCCCTGGTCCTTATTACTGTTTACATTTTAAGATATAAAATTGGAAATCGGGTCACTGGTTCAATCTCTAGTTAAAAACAAAATTTACACAAGAAGAAGAACAACAACAAGAGTATTGTAACATTAAAATATCCTTCAAAAGGATCCAGGTCTTGTTAATACCTACATTTATATTATAAAACGTGAAAATTGTTCATTGGTTCCATCTTCAGGGGCAGGACGAAGAGTCCCAACAACAAGAACAACCAGACAGGCCTTGCTTTGGGGGCCAAACGGTTCGGTTGTTGCCATTAAACGTTTGAACGCAGTAAAATCGTTATGGCACCACTACAACTACCGAATTTCGCTGGTTTACGTAAATTCAGGGGGCAAGGAAACTACAGGGTTTAAAAGTTTGACTTTTAACATGGAAGTTCATGCTGAGGCTTACATACAGACCGAGTAATAACGTTGCAGTAAAAAGACAAATAAACAAATAGAATTTTCGTAATTTTTGTGTGTGCGTTTGTAATTGCGTGTTAAAATTTTTCATTTTGACAACAGAGTAAGCATGAAACGAATTCAACGTATAAATTTTTATCAATTTTCTTTGATGGTGTTGCAAGGCCACTGAAGAACTTTTCATTTCCGACCTTGACCAAGAATTTAGCTGCTATTATTAATAGTTATGACTCGACTCTATAGAGCAGATGAAGGGAATGGAAACATTAAATTGACCCCAACAAATTAATTTATAACGTTTTTACACGAATTCAGCCTATTTTCAGTCCCGTAAATCCCTGGAAATAGTTAGCTATAATCGCGGTGTTCTCGGGATTGAAATTGGTCGGGATCCCGGGATTGGATGCCCGAGTATTTCCTTCCTGTATTTTACTTTCGTCAGCTCGAAAGGGACCAATAACAAGACGCGCACGGATGATATAGCTTGATTGCAACAAATATTTGAAATGCAGAATTTTTGAAACTACCTTGCATTCTGTTCTATTTGTGTTCTCCCATGATCTCCAAATATTTGCAATTTTTTTTTAGCATTTAGTTACAAATCAGCTGTTGTGCTTCGTGACGAGACGAGAATCCACAAATTAAGAGGTGGATCCGAGCCCCCACAATTTCACATGGTTCAGCTCAGCACTGGCAACTGTAGCAGAGAGGACGGAGCATCTGTGTGTAAGTTTATTTGCCGTTCATCTTTAAAAAAAAGCCTAGGTTTAGTTTTGATTTATTGTTTTGCTACTGCTGGCAAATTATATCGTCCAACCATTTATTGGCTGGCCTTTCTACATAAGTACGCCACATACGTCTATACGTGAGTAAATTGGAGTAGTCCATTGATCATCTCGGGTCACTTAAATCGCTTATATGATTTTGAATAAACCTCTGAGAAGTTGATAATCATTTTACAGTGATATCGTACTTTTTTATCGTATGCATTTGTACACTTTAGCATTTTTATTGAATTTAAGATAACTTAATTAAAAAAGGAAAAGCAATACGATAAGATAGGAAAAGCAATAGAAATCACTGAAGCCCAAATATGTCACAGTTCGTAAAATCCTCAGCATATGGTGCACAAGTTATTTTTAAGAGTGTACTCCAGTATTGCAAAACTATACACTTGAAACGAGATTTGCTGAAAACTAATTTCGACGGCTATAGTAGACTAGATTTCACAGGCACGTTCTATTATATCCCGTTTTCGTAAAAGAGTCGATATCTAGTAATTAGTACAGATCCACAGAAGGAACAGCACATATCTTTAATATTGTAGACTACTCCTTCGTGATATTCACGTCTAGTGATTAGTTATATAGTTATCTATTGATCATCACAGATGAACACGAGCAACAGCCCATATCGTTAATATTTTAGACTACTCCTGCGTGTAATTTAAAGTTAATGATTACTTACCTAGTTATTATAACAGACGAACACAAGCAACAGCACATATCTTAAGTATCTCAGGAGACTGCTGCGTGGAATTGCAATCCAGTGATTAGTTATCTAGTAATTATCACTGAAGCACACAAGAAACAGCATGTATTTTTAATATTTCAGTCTACTCCTGCGTGGAATTCAAATTCGTCTTGTGCCGTCAGCTTGCCCACCATCTTATGCTGACTTATATGCCAAGCATCTTAATTGTGATTCTTTCATGGATTTCCTTCTGGTTGGATGTGGAGGCGACTCCTGCAAGGGTTGGAATAGGACTGACATCATTGCTGACTTTATCCACTCAGTTTGCTAACGCTCAGAAGGATTTGCCACCAGTTGCCTACATCAAGGCGTTAGATGTCTGGATGTTCTCATGCATATTTATGGTTTTTGGATCTATTGTCGAATTTGCCATTGCTAATTACGTTGCACGACTGGCAAAACTTACGGCTGTCGTATCAGTAAAAGAGGTTAGTATGATTACTTCACTGGAATAAAAATTGGTATAGATTAGATGTATGTCTATACCATTTACGACAACTAGAACCCATTGTGCCAATGATCCTTACTCTTCTTGGGAACTGAATGCATCTTTTTTTCCCTGTCTTTGAGTTGTATTTTTTATTTGTTTACAATGATGTATTTTTCAGTGCGCTAATTGTTTAAAATATAGAGAGATCTATGGTTAAAAAACATACCGTTTTATAATATGGTTCTTCTGGTTCTGCGGGCTTGCTGTGCTTGAAACGGTCCCAGAGAAAAACGCCCCTGACAAAACACCACCGAAAAAACGCCCCCAACAAAACGCCCCCGAGAAAAACGCCCGTTGGACAAAAGCCCCCAGGCATTAATTTCCTTAATTAAATGGTTTTTGGTTCACATCTCCAGGTTTACCCCATTTCTTAACTGCACTTTCTTTAGTATAAAGTTCAAAATTAAGCTGGTTCATCTATACAAGCATTAATTTGCTTTAGATGACGTAAGGCTCCAAGAAATTTATTTTTAAAAAAAGGTCGAAATTGTGAGCTATTCCACGCCCCGAGCAGAGATTCCGGTAACAAATTAGTACCTTTACGATACCCTGTCCGTTTGTATTTGATTTACTTTTAAAATATACCGTTTTTCTTAAAAACCTATAGAAATTACACAGGGACATTACAAGTATGAGCAATTTCACGTCCCCAGTAAGGATTCCTCTAGCGAATTTGTATGTTTCTAACACTCTCCGTTTGTATTTGATTTACTTAAACGATATACTGTTTTGCTTAAAAAGTTCTACGACTTAGTGAGATTAAAATTGTGGGTGATTCCACAGAGATAGTCTAGAACAGGGCAATCTCAAGAATTCGAGACAGTGTTCAGGATCCATAGACTTTTTGATGGAGAAAGAAGGCTAGTTTAAGGAAAAAGCGAAATATGCGAATTGAAAAAGCGGTGAGTTTATTAAATACGCAAAGATATTATTTAAATAAACTTCTTGGAGCTGTAAGTCATTGATGCAAATTAATGCTCGTACAGATGAATAAGCTCAATTGTGAATCTCATGGACGTTTTTGACGGTTAAAAGAAATTTAGTTTAAGTAAAAAGTAGCTAAAAATGAATTTTAAATCGCGGGGAAATACGCAAAGATACTTTTTTTATGTAAATTTCTTGGAGCATTAAGTTTACTGAAGCAAACTATTGCTCGTAAAGATGATCTGTCTTAAATCTGAGGCTCAGCTAAGATTACCACTACTGGGGCATTTTCTCCTACTTGGGGGCGTTTTTTTCCTAGGGGCTTTTTTCCTAGTCGAGCTTTATTCCTGGGAGAGTTTTATCGGGGGCTTTATTTCCGGAGACTGCATGAAACACCGGTTCTCATCAGATCACCGAAGTTAAGCAGCATTGGTCCCGGTTGATACTTGGGTGGGTGACCACCATGGAATCCGGTTGCTGCAGACATAGGGCCTTAGGGCTTCGTTGGTTAGACACACCGGAAGCAGTTAACGATCGCTACAAAACCCTTTTCATCCGAACAAAAAATTCAGCGCTCACTTGATGCATTTTCCTACTTGGACGTTATTAATTTTTTTAACCGTTCTTAACGGAAAGGCTAACTATTTGGGTTTTGGATATCTGCGCTGAGAGATGGAGTTAAACTATTATTATATAAATGTATAAAGATTTCACCTCTTTTTTAAGCCGCGGGATTGTTAGTTTAAAAATTGTGAAATAATTTCCATAACTTTACTGTCCTTTCATTTCGGGCGTGTTAAAGGGATATACCTCCCAGCGCCATTATTCTCTATCTTCCACATCAAGTAACGCCCCAAAGGTCTATTTACTTACCGTTAGTCTTTCCCTTACTAAAAATCCGTTTTGAAATGTAGCGTCTAGGATATTTTCTGTTGAATAATTGTTAACTTTATTTACCGCGTCTCGCAGTATATGATGCATTGCGCGCTTACAATAATAATGACGTTTCATCTCTGTGTGTACAGTGTACATGTACTAATTTTCTAATAATTACCAAGAGATCAAAAAACAAAAAGACTAATGCGGTAAAAATTAAAATTAATTATTCCAATAGATCACCGAAGCAAAATTATAAGACACTAACCTGGAAAATTATAAATTGTGATTTTGAGATAGTAGAATCATTCTGAATCAAGCAATTATTTTGTGGCACAATGAGAATTGGTAAAAAAGAAGCCTCCTGCCAGGCAAATGAGAAGACCACAAGGTCATACAATGCGAATTGATAAAATTTTCGGCAAATTTATTGTTGCCTTGATCACCTAGACAA
>JAHWFP010051600.1:16954-28539 GCA_023313725.1 Lithobius niger | reverse complement strand
CAACTAAAAGCATATTTTGGCATGTTGAGGATAAATCCCAATGCGACAGAAATCTTTCAAATTGTGGTAAATGTAAGGGGAAGGTTCAGGGATAAAGAAAAACTGAAAGTTAAAGGCTGAAAGTTAAAGTTAGTGTCCACCATTCATAGAGAGAAAGATGCGTCAATAACGTTGTTTTTATGTTACTGACTATAGCTAGCTAGTAACTAGTAACGCTGGCCACATGTTAAATCCCACAGACTCAGTGCTCATGGCCAGCGCAAAATTGAGAAGGCTTACGTATAGCTGAACTTTTGCACACTGATGCATTTTGATCTGAGCATGGTCCTTTTGTTGGTTTGGGGGTTGTAGGTGTAAGGACAAATGCGTGGGAGGGTTTTGAACTTCGCCACCAGTGAATTTAAATTTCATTTCTTTTCCAAGTTGCAGCCAAAGATTTCAAGCAACAATAGCTTGAACAATCAACTCTGGTCCTTATATTTATTGTAAAAGCCTAGACGAACTAAAAACTGAACTGAAACGATGGACAGAATAAAGAAACATTAACGTTGCCGTGGATTGCGTAAGATTAAAGGGATGCACGTTACATGATCGTTAAGCAACAATACGAGCATCCACGAGTAACGGGGCTTTTGTTACTAACCCAAAAATAAAATGCTTCGCGTCTACTGTTTTTAGGTTTTTGCATGATTTATGTCAACGAAATCTTGGAAAATTAAGGGGAAGGTGCAGGGACAAACAAAACAACTGAAGGGGATGCACTGATTGAGTGAGCAAAGCAAACGAAAACGGCGATTCTTAGCCAATGTGTGCCAAAATGGGATTGAAGCAACTTAAGCATGTGAAGAATGGTGATACAATAAACTAGGCCGTGTCAATTTAGCTAATCTAACGGCTAATTGTCAATGGTAAATTTGAAAATTGTAAATGTGAAAATTTATTTTTACAAAATTCCTCTAAAAAAAAAGGTACAGATAAAGATAAGACGGTGTAACCTTATTTACGTTCACAGTCCTACGAAACTTGTGATATCCAACCAAAACTGGTAGAAAAACCCGCCAAGTTTCCAAAAACGATCAGCCATTGACGGTAGTGATATCATTCAACCAGGAAAAGGCCACCAAGGTCAATCCTATTACCCAAGTTAATCGCACCCAATAACACTTTGGACGTTAAATGCAAACTTGAAGATTGCTACAGTGAGTAGCAATCTTCAAGTTTTCATTTAACTTTCGAACTATTAGTCGGTGCAATTAACTTGGCTAATAGGATTGACCTTGGCGGCCTTTCCCTGGTTAAATGATATCACTACCTTCAAGGGCCAATTGTTTTTTGGAAAGTTGGCGGGTTTTTCTATCAGTTTTGGTTTTGGGTGGATTTAAACTTAATTGTAGAAAGTTGCTCTTAGGTTGGTGCCTCTGTGGAATTCACTTAACGACTGCATTATCTCGGCTTCCTCGTGAACGTGTTTAAGAGATTGACCAATGACTGTAACCTTAAAGCCATTCTGTTGAAACGTGAATATCATCCTTGATTTTTTTTTTTTTGTTGTTGTGCAGGATTTTGTGACTAGGGTACCCTATTTTTTTCCTTCACGTTCTTTGTTTTGTTGTCATCATTATGTTTTATGCATTTTCCTATTGTGTATGGCTCTTTTTTTGCGAACTGTCCCTATTTTTGTAAATTTCTTGCAGTAGGGAGTTCGTGGTATCAATTTGGTACCCTTCCCTCTCGCATTGCTTCTTACGGCAATAAACTGTCTTTCTATTATTATTATTATTAAAATATTAAAGGTTAAACAGTTAAGAGACTAAATTGTCATAACAAAAAATTACTATAAAAATACCTGTTAAAATTATGATCTACACAAGCAAGATAGGCTGAGGAAGAAAACACAGAGATTTAAAATACCAAAATGGAATAACATATATGGACAAAGAAATAAGGCTTATTATGTACCTTTCATTTTCAATAATTTACCAAAGCATATGTTATTATTTGAAAACCTTGAAGTACTTAAAGGAAATTTAAAAGATATGTTAAGTAGCATTTAATTAACTAACAAACTGAATTTAAAAGTGTTGTAACTAACAATAAATACAAGTCGCACAATTTCTATATTTATTTATTTAAGTCCAAATTTATAATGTACATAGTTAAGATTGTAAACTAATATAATATATATTGTAGATTCACACAAGTTTTTAAGAAACTTCGAGTCATTTCTGCAATAAATTTATTATTATTATTATTAAACACTTAAAGTCCGGCGACGAAAAGCGAGTCGGAAAGGGGAGGGGTCCCTCAGATCCCGACTGAAACGATCAAAATCACAGCTGAGTTGTTGGATGTTTGGCTTTCGAGCCGTTACGATGCGAGATCGAAGCCACAGCACCTTTCCATATATACACATCGAACTTCAATAAGGCCTCCACTAGGCGTACGGCTGAAGTGGAAGGGGCTTTAATGAAGTGTAGTTTGAAAATGGTATTTTCCCTCAATTAGTCTACGCCTGCGGTCTGAATTAATGTTGTGGAGCCATCAAACCCGTTTCAGGGGCAGTCTGTTCCAAAATGACGTCATTTTCTAGCGGACAAACCTTAGTAGTTTAAAACTTCTCCGATAGATGGCTCCACGTGTAGATAGGCACCCTATAACTCAGGAGCCCCCGTCGATTGGAGCACGGCTCTAAACCCTTATCGAAATTCGCAACCTGCAGGGCGTGCGGTTTGCTCGTGCCTAGTCGCTCTGAAACGAGCTGAAGCAAACAAAATATTGATCCATGAGTTTGCCAAGCCGACCGAGTCGCCAACAGATGCCGCCACCATCGGTGTGAGTAAACGCCAAACCGGAAAGGGAAGGTATCCATCACCACTTTCAAATCAAGGGGTGACAACTCTTCTACGAGTGATCTATTGATTGGACAAACAAGGGATAACCTTGCGAAATGCTATCAATCTCGTGCCAGTGCTGACCAAAACTAAAAAGATGAAAAAGCATTTGTCAAGAATTAATGGGAAAAAAAAAACAAAGCCAAAAATTGCACAATAAACATAACACATAAACCCAAAGTTTAAACCTTGGTGCGGTTCATTATCTAAGGTCCTTTCAAATTTGTTAAAACATTTTAAGTCATTATCAACGGAAACTGTCGGCTTCAGACATTATTAAGAGAATACCAAGTGTGAAAATCGACTACGAAGTCAAGTTGAAAAATCTGGAAAAAAAAAAAAACGTAACAACAACTGAATGAAATGAGAGCCCGGTACATATCTGCTGGTAGCATGGCACGAACCAAAGACATATCGCTGGTTAGTCAAGGATGTTGGTTTATATTGTGACCTCGCCCTGGCTTCGTAACAGTGGCGTAACTAGTGGGGCGGCAAAGGGGCGATTCGCTCCTCTGTAAGATTTTGAAGGCTTATTCGGCAAATTGGCCAAGTCACTTTTTGCATTGCTGAAAAGGCCTTGACTATCCTGAAGACGCATTTTATTTATAAAAAAATAAGTATCTAGTATGGAAAACTGAAAAATTAACATTACACATTTTTTTATGCGTATAAATGCAGTCAGCGAAACTGATTTTATAAAAATGTTTCCAACGGCATTTTTACAAGGCTGGAAAATAGCAAAAATGCGTTAGCTTCCGTGCCCCGGACCCCGCTGGGGGAGCTCACAGCTCTTCCCCTGAGCCCCTAGCTTGTATAGGTTTCTCCCCATTCGGCTAAATGGTTAGTGTTGCCCCCTCAGTACAAAACCCTAGTTACGCCACTGCTTCGTAACTTGGTAACTGCAAAGTGTTGGTTTACATAATGAGACGCCTATCACTCACTACTCATTCGGGTGGAGTGATACAACAACTTTGTTTTTTTGTTTTTTTTTAATCGAATACCGTTCAAAAGGTGCCTTATATGATAAAAATAAACACTGTACATTTATTTTATTTCTGACAACAAAAACTCCACGTACCCAGGGTCTTGACACGGGTGATTGTGGGCCCATCGAAAAACATTGAGCTTGTGCTTAGAAAATGAATAGAACGTTGTGTCCTAAAGCAAGGGTGCATGCTGCATGGGTCTCATGCAGTCACGCCGTGTTATTTGCTGATGCAGTCGAGGAGTTAGTATGGAAACGACGGTAGATCACTTTTCAGCATGGCTCTGGAGCTGGGGTGCACGGTGTGCTGTAGTCCTAGTCCCGCCACAAAAATGCACCCTTCTCTTCTGAATTTTTTGGTCAGCATTGGGACGACAGGTTTCGACTGAAGCTCAAGTATCGCTGCTTTTATTTGTTGACAGGCAATTTGTGTGAGGCGAATGAGGCGGAAGGAGGTAAATCGAATTAGTTTAATTAAAAACCTGAATCGTAGGATGACCCCGAGTTTATCCACCGCATTATACCCTCATCTTGCAATACTCATTTTTTCATGTAGCAGAGTGGGATGGCCACAATTCTAAGTATTAAAGGTGCCTCCCCACCAAATGACAGGTTGCAGCATCAAGCACCATCTACCAGTATTTAGTCCTGTAGCACTTGAATTCAACAAGCGAAGGAATGCGCAAAGATATTTCTTTATACACAACAAACTAGCCACGTGCCTCCTTATTGTTGAATCTAAAGTTGGTGCATCCACGTGCACCAAGGAGCAAGCGGTCAAGGTTAACGACACCACTGTCACAAGATGGCGCCCATCTAGCGGTTCAACATCTGCGTTTCAAAGCGGTCGGTATATAGAAAAAGGCACCCATGTTGTCGTTAGGCTTAACTTTACCGCTTGCTTCCTGGTGCACGTTGGTGCATCAATTTTACACTCAATAATCAAGGAGGCGCGTGGCTTTATTGTTGTGTAAAAAGAAATTTATTTGTGTGTTCCTGCGCCTGTTGAAAGTAAAGGCTAGACAGAACTAGATAGCAGCAAATGGCCAGAGATGCTGAAGTTTGTTATTTAGTGGAAACCCCCCCTTTTAAGGACTGATTTTCAGTAGGGCTAATTAGTAACGACAGAAGCAAGGCACTTCCTCTTTCAATCCTGATCAATTCCCGGGTTAGAGTGGTAATCATTGCGCATCTGCACAGCGGTAATCCCACCTGGACACGAAACCTTTATCATCAGCAAACCAAAACGGATTTCTGGTTGGAGCACCTGATGCTATTAAACCTTCAACCGTTACGTTGAGCTGCCATCAGAAAACGATCATGTTACGGAAGCATGAAGCAAGTTAGTCTAATGGCTGGACCAATGCTATCATTGCCAGTAATCAGTAAACTACAACAGGTTATGAAAATGCCTCTTGGTAATGTTGTTTTAGATGAGAAATGCAATCAGTGTGAATGTCACTATGCTATATAACATTTAGATCAAGCTCATGGCAACAATATCCCTGGCTGGCAAAACTTAAAGGATAGTGTATGTACATCTAAAGGTCACGTCCAGTTATCCTGAGATTCGGTCACACCTGTTTGAAAAGTCATTGACCATGGTTTTTGAATGAGTCGCTGCGCAGTTACGCTACACAGTTGCCTATAATTGCACTTTTCATCAACTTCAACATGGAGACCGTACTGTCATCACTTCGTGCACACAGGAATTGTGAAGTCAAGCGAGAAACCACTGCTGCATTATGCAAGTTGAAGAGTTTATTTTAAAGTTGATGTTTCTCAAAGACGGTGTATTTTTGAAAACACCGGCGACCAGTAGTCAGAGTGGTATTTGAAAGGCATCTCAAAGAATACAACAAAAACACTTTACCACCTTCGAAGAACACAAAATAGTCCTACTCTTGAATTTTCGGTGATACTCCTTTCACCTTCATCAGAAGTTGTGCTAGAAATTTAATTAAGTCACATCACAGCATTGATTTTCTTTCCAACTAGCGCGAGTTTAAACATTGGAAAGAAAATCGATGCTGTGATGTGAATTTTAATTTATTTTCCCGCACAATTTCTGATGAAGGTGAAAGGAGTACCACCGAAAATTCAAGAGTAGGACCAATTTGTGTTCTTCGAAGGTGGTAAATCATTTTTGTTGTGTTTTTTGAAGTGTATTCTCATTTCAAATACAACTCTAGTGTAGTTTAAGTATCGATAAATTTTCTCAACCACTCGTTACATTCCCAAGCTGATAAAAACACCTCATGCAAGTGCTCGGTACTTTTTCAGCTTCGGAATGCAACTTCGGAGTGATTGACGGAATTTATCGATAAAAAACTACGCTTTCGTGATATTACTACTGAGAAACACTCTCAGGTCACCAGACAGTTTGTGTCACTGGAACAACTTCTCATTGTAAGGTGGCCATAACATCGGGGGCAGCAGCAATACTTTGTCAACGCACACCCTCAACATGTGAGACAAAATAGGCTGATAATCAACTTGCAACATAATCTCTGGAGTAGCATTAGAAACGGAAGGCAACTGAGGGCTCTCAGCTGGGCTTGAAATTGATTATCTTCGGCATGCAACATCGCCACCAGGTGGTAAAATTGAACCGGATACGGATGGACTAGGCTTGGCTGTTTCAATGTCACCTTCAGAAATATGCAAAAACTCATCTGCTTCTCTCGATCGCAGCTGATCAGCATGACATTGCCTTATCACGTGCGTGAACTTGATACCGAAGATTGCCTTGAAAACTAATTATAGATGCAGGAACCCAATGCTGTTTTCCAGCAGAAAAACCTCTCAAAGACTGGTTGGTCGATTTCAAATCTAAGAAATTATTTATTCACAGTAAGTGACAACTAATTTTGCTGTGTTTCTTCAATTCTGTCCTGTGTATTAGGAAGCAACAGACTTAGTCGTGTGCAAATGTTATATCCGACAAACAGCATATGAGGTGGGATGCCCGCGGTAGTTTGTGGTATAGTACACTAAAAAGTTTACGGTAGCAATTTCGGTACTTAGCCCAGCAGTTAGGCTAACCTTTAGTGAATGCTGTAGGCTTTTAACTAAATTCTCTGTGCCACCATTCGAACTTGGGGAAATGGAACCTCAGTGATAATGACGTATCCCACATTCACGTAAATACTGCGTAAATTGGCATGAAACAAAATTTGGTCCGTTATCGGATACCAGTGTCTTACAATAGTCGTATGTAGCAAACAATTCTCTGAATTTTCGAATAATACTAGTGCTACTTGGAGATTTGATACGAAACGAACGGAAATTTAGAATGTGCATCTAAAATTACTAGATACACTTTCCTGTCAAACAGCCCTGCAAAATCTATATGAATTCGACTCCACACTGTTGAGATCATTCCCAAACGTGTTTTTTCTCAGCACTATCACAATCTCTGTTCAACTGACAGGCATCACAGGTTTCAACTAATTTTTGTATGGGTCTCCATCAATTCCAGGCCACTAAACCCGTGATCGTGCAGGGGACTTTTACCCGTAGAATCCCATGATGCCCTAAATTAAGCTCAGTTAAGACATACAGACTTAATAATTCTGGAAATATCAGTCAGTGGCCGCAGAAAATAGCATGTTTATCCAAACGTTATGCCCAGATCTTTGTTCGTCATCATCAAATCTGGGAGGGAAGGAGGGATGGGGGGGAGGGGGCACAGCCGTCATTAGTATGGTGATACACCTTGGATAAAACACTATCCTTTAAGGTAAGCCTTTCCAGCTGGTCGGTCAGAGGTGGCAAGGACTCAGTAGTTTGCAAATTCATAACTGTAAACCTGTTGGTTTCATTGTAAGCGGTTCATGTGACAGATACATTCTAAACAGATATTCTGCAGTTAAATTCATCCTGCCCTGGATATGTTGGAGCATGAAGTCGAGTAGAGCATGCTGGAGCATGAAGTCGAGTGGAGCATGTTGGAGCATTTAGAAATAGCGCCCAACCTGAATACACACTGCCACCATAGCAGGGATGCGTACTTTATTCCCAGATATCCAGAGCAGGGCTTCTTGGTCAGTTTGCAGTAGGAAACATCTACCATAGAGATATTGATGGTAACACTGGATCCCTAACACAATCGAGAGTGCTTCCTGCTAAAATTGGACATAACCGAGGCTCAACCTCCGGGAGCCAAACACAATAGGCCAGAAGTTGGGCTTAACGTTACAAAAATTGGTGATATACAACCATAATCATCTTCCATTGGCAATTTATGACTATTTAGAATACAGTAAACAATCCATTTGCTATTGTTTATATTTGAGCAAGTCATTATATTAATGGACGATGTCAAGCTTTGCTTTGACTCACAACTAATGGCGCCCGAATAAGAATTCTTCGGATTCTTCAATAAAGTGGCGTGCTTTCTTTTTACCATATTCATGATTTTTCTTATGTGTGCCAGTACCTATGCTTGCTAGTAAAATTTGTTTACTAGTAACCTGTTTGTCGTCAGGAACATCAAAGGCTTTGTAATATAATTTTACACGTTCAAAGTAAATTGACCAAAAACCAGAACTTGAGTCAAATTCTAACTTTTTCTGCGTCGGAGCAAGAGGGGTAACCATAGCTGGAGGATCAGGCAAATATACTGAATACTCATAAAGTAAATGAGAATTACTTCACGTTCGACTGTAGGTACTCTAACTATCATTGACAGCTTACTCATGTCCCTTAACTGAGCTTTCAAATCTTACTTCGATTCCTCCTCGTCACTCATACACTATGGTAAGATTTAATAGGCTTAGCAAGCATAAAATTATGCGTAGACCCTTAAAAGTACACTTTGATTTCAACATTTAAGCTTTGCAATAAAACACTTCCACGTCCACGTAATACTTTAAAGTCAATGCAATCTTTTTAAAACATTCAAACACTTCACCAACCCGTAACTGCTAATAAATTAACAATTTAAAACGCACTTCTTAAATTGCCCTTTGCAAAGTCGATTCATTAGCAGTTATGAGTTGGTGAAGTGTTTAAATGCTTTAAAGAGATTGTATTGACTTTAAAATATTATGTGGATGTGGAAATGTTTTAGTTAAGTTTTAAACATAACACTTTGTTTTAGCAACTAGTTTACTAGAATGTACTTTTTAACATTTACAAAAATTTTAACGTTTTTAACCTTAATTTTTTACAAACTTAAGCAACAGTTTACATCTACTAGGGCTTTTAAGCACTATTCAGCCTCTCAGATAATGAACCTCTCTAGCAACACATTCGGTTCCTCTGAAAGAATTACACTTCCTCCAATTATTAATTTGATAATCATACTAAAGTACAACTAAACTCGCTAACACCCATACTATACCACAGCTGCCTCCCGATACTATCATCAAAACACTAGATTCGGCTATAAACATTGGCGATTTTCACGATTACTAAAATATTCTCAAGTGCAATTCTCACGTCATGGGGCAAAATACCCGACACATTTGAGAAAATGACTCCAAACTCCTCTAAAACGCCCAGCGGAGTCGGTTAGCTCCTAACAGTCATCGTCACCGGTGAACAGGAACAGAGGCTGTGCCCAAGGCTTTGTCCCAGGTTACACCCTCAGTGTATAGAGCAGCGTCATGTGATGCCATATTGGCTACGAGACACCATTTGGAGGTAATGGATACAAGGTGCACTAGATTAAAATGTAACGGAAAAAACGGCACTTCTAGTCAAGAAAGTGCTTTGAGAGCGGATTTTTTAGGCTTAAAACAACGTTGCTTTCTCCAACAATAAAAATCGCGCGTTATAGGCTTAAGAAATCCAGTCTAAAAGTATTGGCTTCAATAAGACGATCTTCCTTTCTCCCTCCGGTGCTCCTTGCAGCTAACCCAGTTACTGGCTCCACCATAGAGTTATACACAATAACACTACGTCGTGTCACTGCCCTATTCAAGCCCTGTTCACTCGCTCCGAAATTTAGCCACGCTAGCATCAGAGGAGTACTCGCGATCAAAACGTGGTGCGACATATGGCCGCAAACTGGCGTCTCCAACTACTTCCGCACAAATCCAAGATGTTGGCGACGTTGTGGTCCCCAGGTTTTAGTCTCACCACAGCCACAGAGCAGCACAAACACGAAGCAGTTCGCCTAAATTATCTTCTTTATCATTAGAATTGCTATTTTATTTTTGCCCCGATAAAATTTAGGCGATTTCTAAAACTGAAGTGGTAATGAACTCAGCCGCTAGTTGGGTTTGTTGTTTCGTAGCACGCATTCCATAGTCGAAACCGAAATTGAATACAACGACGCTGCAGTAATGACGCTACAGCCTTAGACTTATAGTTAACAGTCACTTCCGCTTTTGTCGGCAGTTGGTGCTCTCGCGGCAAATTTGAGAAACTCGAGTGTCTGTTCCGCATATTTGAACGCGGTGCTTGAGCGGTAAGTGTAGCGAGTAGGTTATCCCGTAACGAAATGTAGTTATTAATCCAAGGTGTATCTACCACTTCAGACACAGTCAATACAGGCTTATTTTTCTACATTAACATTAATCCGAAACGTTTTACATCTCGTAAACCGTAACCCAATAGCTTAAGTTGATATTAAATTTTAAGTTTAGGTCGTCACCATGGTTGTAAATGCGAGGGTCGCCTAATGTGTACCAGGGAAAATAGGCCCACAACTAGGTGATTGAGGGTGTGGGTGAAGGTGCAACACGAGTAATGAAGGATAAAAGTGGACCTGTAGTGCACTTGTCTTCTTTTTTTTCTTCTTTATTATCAAATTAAATCAGGGGCGGTGTTAGTGGTTTTACCCTTCTGCCACCTAACCAGCTATATGTGGCAGGTTAAACATTTATATTATTATATATTATTAAAGCACAGAAATGCGATTTATAAAAAGCCTGGAATTATACACCAAAATATTGTATAGGTGTTGCGGCTTTCAGGCTTTTTATTCATCCAGTGCTACACGAGACGCTACACGAGAGCAATCATGTTGACCTCTTTTAATACGTAGACAAGGAGACCGACAAGATGCTACAGCACACTAAAAATTAAATCGTGAATCGCCCAAATGTGGCAAACGCAGTTTACTGGCATCGATATCCTAGTTTGAAGTGAGTCATTCTGTGCAAAAGGCTTGCTGAGATATGGTTGGTAGGAGGAGCTTGGGCAACCGTACTGCGAGCACAGAGCCAATCCTACAAGGGAGGAGGACCCGGGTATTCGAATCGGGAGACACCCCCCCCCCCTCTGCGCGTATCGTAGGGGAACCAACATAATGTTAAAAATAGTCCAGAATATACCCCCTCAGTCGCTACCGTTAGTCGCCACGCCGCATTTTTTTGAGTCAGTCGAACAGCCGCCGAATAGTTTTCGGCCGCCTTCTGGCCTAGCCGCCGAAAGAAAATACGGCTGTAGCCGCAATTTCTAAGCTGCAATACATTAAAACAACACTAAACAATCATAAAATTACTTCAACTGGTTTTTAATGGTGAACTCCTCGCTGTCTTATGAGTGCCATGTATTTGTATGGTCATTACCATGTATGGTTACTTTCGGTTTCGTTTTAAGGTTCAGTTAGTAATGTCGGGACACATGCACGTGGTGTGGCTTGGATTTTATTTAAATCTTATAATTTATGGGTAGAGCTCTTTTTCTCATCACGAGGTTTTTCCCATTTGCTAATCATCTAGAAATACATTATGTCTCCTCCATCCCCCCCCCCC
>JAHWFP010051600.1:5919-16854 GCA_023313725.1 Lithobius niger | reverse complement strand
CTCACATTTCGTCTTTTTGTTTATGTGCAGCGAGTTGATACTATTTGCTTCATTTCGCTCAATTTAGCCGAAAATTAGCCGCCAGCCGGCCGAATTCATAGTTAGCAGGTGGTGGCCAGTAAACTGGTACCTAGCCGCAATTTAGCCGGCTGGATATATCAAAATAATGCGGCTGAGAGGTATAGTTCCAGAGTATAGAGCAATGACACGGCGTAGTATTATTGTATATAACTCTATGCTGGAGCCTTAATGGGTTAGCTGCAAGGGGCACTGCAGAGAGAAACAGAAGGGCGTCATACTGAAGCCGATGCTGTTAAGAGTGATTTCTTAGACCTGAAACGCGCGATTTTTGTTGTTGGAGAAAACAACGTTATTTTAAGCGTAAGAAATCCGCTCTTCCGTTGTTTTTCCCTCCAGTTTTATGTAGTTCGCCTTGTAGTTATGCCCTCCAAAACCCATACCAGAGCTAATATGGTGGCAAATGTCACTGCTCTGTAGACTGCATAGCCACTGAAAGAGGTTGATAGTCTCTCGCACTTCCCTGGCCAGCACTGATTGACAAGGATTTTGCCTAGGCCCCTTTCCAGTCGGTGATCAGCTACTTCAGACTGAGCTCCACTAGTCTGCTAAGCCACGGAGACTAAAATCGGTTCGCAGGCCTTTCCTCGCTGGTACAAATTAAAAAAAAAAAAAAAACCCTATCTTCCGGAGATCTCTTATTGTCTTTCTTTGCCAGATTACTGCACATTGTTATTCTGCAAGTTGTGTCGTAACACCTGCAGTTTTTGTACGTCGCCCATTTTAGGAAACATCAGGTCTTGGAAGCCGGATCTCTCTTTCCTTCGTAGTCAATTTGTTATGTCAATCGCGTGAGTTTTAAAGTGGTTCGAAATGGTCGCCTTGTCATTGGATCGTCTGTTTCCTGTTAACTTAATCCAATTGATTGGACAAAGTCAATCCAGAAAGGCGACAGTAGTGGCTGGAAACTGGCAGCTGCCTTTGTCCCCTCCAAGTCAATCGTCTGCAGAAAACTAGCTTAAGTAGATAGAATCCATCGATTAACAGAAACAAACGGCAAACAGAATACAATTTGTCAACTATTCTGACAAGTATAGGAGAACACGTTTGTTTGTCTGTTTGCCTGACATAAGCAGGGTTGACTACTTTTCTTCCTTAGTGTGGAAGGGGCTTTTGCTTTTTCCTACTCTACTTTCTTCCCCTCGGTAATCCCATCCATTTCGTCAGGTCTCCCGTGAGAGATTCATTCTGATCCACTGAAATTGAGTCGATTTCACGGTTTCTCACTATAGTGTATCCCTCAGTTAGCATGCGTGCAATGACGAACTCGCGTCAAGAGGTGTGCATCCGCTTAGAGAAATAGTTCCAGCTTTAGGTATGCTATCATTACGAGGCAAAACTGCGTTAATGTAGTAACTGGTGTGCATTAGAAATTGAATGTTCTTAAGTTTAAAGTCATCAAATTTTTGAAGTGCTTAAGTTCTCAAGTTTTCAAGTTCTTAATTTTATAGTTCTCAAGTTTTATGTTTAAAGTTCTCAAGTTTTCAAGTTCTTTAAGTTTAAAGTTCTTTATGCTCTTTATGTTTTCTGAATTTTAAAACAGGGTGCTAGTAGCCTAATTTTCTCTTAGCCAAGGAACGATCACAGCTCCTACGTTGAACAAAATGGTAAAGTAAACCGGCTGGCTACATTTTTTCCCCCATATCAATACTACTAGCATCGTACCCGGCTTCGCCCGGGTATTTGTTTGACCCGTGGTTGTTTCCTAGTATTTGCTCGGTGCTGCCTTATCGTTCACTGCAATAGTACAATTTTCTTTGTGTAACACTCCCCCTTTCCGCCAATCAAATAGTGGCTGTAACAAAAGCACTGCCCCACGAACGGGCATTCCCCGTTCAGGCCCCTCCCCACTCCCAGTAGCGTGCGAAAAATAATTGTCCTTCGTACATGACGTCATTTAAGACATGCCTTTGCGATGACCGCGCAGAGCAAATTGTTAGTCGAGGCAACAATGTGCCAATTTCAACTTCTTTTCAGGGCAACAACATCCCAGTTTCAACTTCTTGACAAAGAATTGACACACTCGCACGTTTTCATTGTTTCCCTGCCGGGGGTCGTCGTTGCGGTTGCTTCATTTCTGCTATGAGACTTTGGTTTATAATGTAAGATGACGCTTATTGTCGCAACACTTTAACAGTGATAGGGTTCACTAGCTGAAGGGTGGTGTTGAATGCACGGTTTGCAACACTGGTTAGGTATGGTAGCTCATGTCTATGTCCATGTTCGACCTACTCAAATTATTTCAAATTGTCGCACACCAAAGTCCCCTCCCCCACTGCTAATGATCTCTTCTTTCTAAGATCACTTCCATCATATAGTCTTCCATGTTCATGTCTGTGCTGGGGAAACATCAGCACATCGTGTGACTCAAATCACCCTTCCCCTCCCCCTCCCCCTCTCCACCATCACCCCAGCTAGATCCCCACTTTATAATGATCACTTCTATTATTCTACCAGCCGTGTTTATGTTCATAAATAAGGCTCAAGCCGGTCTCGAAGCTTCCCTTTTCGAGAAGCATGCTGTCCTGAAATGCTTACCCGCTATGCAAACCCTCTAAACCAGACGCCCACACCCCCTCCCTCCAACGGCTAATGATCCCCACTATCCAATGATCACTTCCGTTATATGCTACCAGGTACCTTCATGTTCATAAATAAGGCTCAAGGCGGTTTTGAAGCTGGCCCTTCGAGAATCGTGCTATCCTGAAACGCTTTCGTGGAATCCAATCCAATCAGACGCGTGGAGCCGTTGCTGATTGCTGCTGGTCGGTGCAGACCGTGCCTACAGATTGCTTAACTTCATGAGGTAATATTGGGGTTCGGGGTTTAGGGGGGGGGGGAGGTTGGGTTGGGGAGAAGGAGTTGAAGGAATATTGCGTTTTCGCATTGGTGCACACCGCCAAACTGGCTACAGTATAACTGTGAAATATCCTTACGCATATTAGCACCACACAGGGCCTAATAGCGAGTATAGAGGGGTTTTTTTTGTTTTGTTTTTTTGCTGAAAAGTTGATGTCACCTTGAATGTGCAAAATTGATGCAACTCGGGGGTTTAATATTCTTGTGTTATAGTTTGTTCCACATTATGTTTTCAGAAAACTGACTGGATGACGACTCGTTTCCTTGCACTAAGAGTGAAAAAATATGTGGATATCACACTTGGAGGCTCAACAAAGTTACTATTAGAGTTTACGAATGGGATGTTTACGGATTTTTTGCACTCGTAGTGGAAGAAAACGTGGCGGCATATAGTCAGTTTTCTGAAAACATAATGTGGAACAAAGTATACCTAAGGATGACATGTGATACCTGCATTACCGGACATGAATACTGACGTTTTTAGGTATTCAAGATGTCGTATTTCAATTCGAATACCATGGTGGGCTGTGAAGCGAGCAAATGCCGTATCCATAACTAGTTGGTATAATATCCGACTAATTATTGAGACTGTAATTGCTCGCTTTACGTAGTGACGTCGATTCCAGCCAGCCTCCATAGCTTCGAATTGGAAATACCACGACCTGAACACCCAAAAAACGTCATTCTGCATGTCCAGCAACTATGCAGTTATCACAAATTATCCTAGGTGACACAAGGCAGTCCCCTTGAAGCGACAAACACAAGAGCAGTCCTCTCGCGACCACGCTTTGGTCCTTTGGAGCTGCACCTGTTTTTGAAACACTGAACAACAACTCTCTGAGCCCTGTAATCCCGTGAAGACCCCAGATTTCTTTGCCCGCAACTCGCACATATCTTCATTTTCGACCGTCAACACTGCTCCAAATGTGGTCACGCACAAATCACACGACACTCGCTATTTTTTACAAAGGTTGGACACGATTCGACACACAAAGCCGCACTGACGTTTGTAGCCACGGGAATTGCTGCCAGGTGTGAAAACTCGCACAGAAATGTACAGCGTCCTAAAATCGTATACAGACACGGCACTGACAATAAATTCAACGCAGAAAGCCCGTGTCAGACGGAAAGATTTTCATTCCCGACACTACTAAAAATCGGATCGAGAGGGAAAGTTGGTTCGTGTGACAGGGGACAGACGATGTGAGTTGGGAGTAATTAAAGAGACGCGGCCAGCCGTCGGGGTACCGACTGTTTCTCACGTGACTGGTAAAGACCTATGGTGAACGCACACCATGCATAACTGCGAATACTGGGGCGTCAGATTCGATAGGCGTCCTGGTCCCAGCTGTACATGTCGGCCCTCATACAGACCCAGGTTTGATCCTGGTGAAGGGAAATGTGTATGTACGGGTTTTTTTTCGTTTCCAGCCCCTTGCAAGAATGTTTCCCCTCCGGGTACTCCGGTTTCCTCCCTCATGCGCCAAAAAAGAACTGTCACAATGGTGGTACCACTTCCACTTCACATCTGCCGCTTGGGTATTTGGGTGGGTGGATTCCGCGTGCATCGTCTCTTTCTATTTCTATTTCTATTTCATGCAGGGGTGAAGCTGGACGTAAAGGAGAGCAAACCATACGGAGTGTTTGTTGACCGTGAGGGCAGTCGGGAGTGGAGGAAAAAACTGCTCGTGTGACGACCAACTAATGAGACGACAAAATGTAGGGGGAAATCACTTCTGCTCTAAGGGCAGCCGTATTTGGAGTGAAAAATCTTGCAGTCTGACACGGGCTGAATATTCCTCTGACTGAAAAACAGTTTTATGTACTGCAAAATTCACAAGTTTCGTTTTGTGTGCTTTAGATTCGCTTTTTTTTTTTTGTCTAGTTTCGGTTTCTTATTTGAATTGCTGCTGTGCCCGGACGTGTTGTTTACGAACGGGGTGTAAGGGGCTGGGAGTAGTCGTTTCGTGCTTGTTTATATGCAGGGAAACGTCAAACAACTCCTCACGAGGAACACCATCAGGTGGCCGAAAAAAATGACAGTTCCTTCAAGACTCATGTCGATGGCGGCGTGTAATAACAAACTAGGTAAAGCTCTGTTTAAACCAGTGAATTATAAAAAAAAAAACCAAGGACTTATTTCAAGAACATACAAAATGTTACAAATCTTAGGAATTACATTTAGTCCGGCAGCAGGCACAAAAACCCAAAAGAATAGTCTGCACAAAATGTTTTTACGCAGAGATGTTCTACAATATGTCCGTACTCCAAAACATAACGATGCCACCTTGGCTCCCTTGGGGAATTCAAGATGGCGTCCAAAAATGACGACGAAAAACGTTTTTTGCTTCTAGTGTCTAAACCGTTCATCGATTGAAAATTAACCAGTTACCAATTACGTTTAGGCTAAAATTTCCTTCAAGAACGTTTTTGTTCATATTTTTGGTAAAATTAATCCTTCCAGCCGAAATTCGTTATTTAAGTTATTTTGTGTCGTTAACGCATGTTACATATACAATTCCCGACTTTAAACAGTTGCAGCACCCGTTCTAATTCGGATAAATGGACGTGATTAGGCTTAGATGAAAAATGAAAATGTATATTTTCCAACAAGGGTAATTAAAGCGATTTATATTAATTAGCTAAGTTTAGGCAGTTTACACACGTTGTAGCACTGTGATTTTCGCTCTATTTTACCACATGTTCCATCGTTAAACTGGTGCACCACCCGTTCTAATTCAGATAAATGGACGTGATTAGGTAAAGATGAAGTTGTATAGTTTCCAACAAGGGTAATTAAAACGATTTATATTAATTAGGAACTAAGCTACGGCAGTTTACCTACGTTGTAGCGCTGTTCTTCTCGCTCTAATTTACCACAAGTCCCATCTTTAAACAGCTGCAGTACCCGTTCTAATTCAGATAAATGAACGTGATTGCGGGTGGTGAAGCAGTTTACAGATGGAACTTGTGGTTAAATACGACGAAAAGCACAACGCTACAACGTAGCTAAACTGCCGTAGCTGAGCTCCTAATTAATATAAATCGTTTTAATTACCCTTGTTGGAAAATATACATCTTCATCTTTTATCTAAGCTTAATCACGTCCATTTATCCGACTTAGCTCTTTAAAGATGGAACTTGCGGTAAATTAGAGCGAAAATCACAGCGCTACAACGTAGGTATACTGCCGTAGCTTAGCTCCTAATTAATATAAATCGCTGTAATTACCGTTGTTGGAAAATATACATCTTAACATTTCATCTAAGCCTAATCACGTTCATTTATCCGAATTAGAACTAGTACTGCAGCTGTTTAAAGTCAGGAATTGTATATGTGACATGCATTAACGGCCTAAAATAACTTAAATAACGAATTTCGGCAATCAGGATTAATTTATACCAAAAATATGAATAGAATCTTTTTTGAAGGGAATTTTATTCTAAACATAATTGGTAACCGATTAATTTTTATTCATGTGAACGGTTTAGACGTTAAAAGCAAAAAACCGTTTTGTTGTCGCTGTTTTGGACTCCATCTTGAATTCCCCAAGGGTGCCAAGGTTGCATTATTATGTTTAGGAGTAGGGACATATTGTAGAACATCTCTGCGCAAATAGGCCAGGTTAGGCAAAAAATTGTCATTTGGCAACCGGACTAATAATATCTTTAAATAACTATTTTAAATCTTACACAAGGTAACAAAAACTATATATCTAAGAAGTAAAAGTCTGCGAGTTGAAATACCTTTAGTGAAAAATTGTTATGGAATGAGGAATATGTAATATTATATTCCTCGGACCTTTAAGCAGCTACCCAATAATCTTATGTCTCTTACAGAATTTAAACAGGTTAAGAAAGAATTAAAAAACTGGTTATTAACAAAATAATAGTAAAAGTTTAAAAATATATAAAAAACTGACTAATAAAATTATAATATAGGTATTGGGAAAATGGTGCCTCTGGTTATCAGTATGTTGATATTATGCCTTTATTTTTTTACTATAGAGCAGCGTCATGTGACGTCATATTGGCTAAAAGAGAGATAGCTGCAAGGGGCACTAGATTAAAATGGAGGGTTAAACAACGGCACTTCTAGTCAAGGCAGTGATTTGAGAGCGGATTTCATAGGCTTAAAAAAACGTTGTTTTCTCCAGTCCCTTATGCTGCTAGGTTGTAATCGGAAAAGAAAAGATTCCACTTGCTTAAAAATGTCAGCAACTGCCAACAAATCGACAAAAATCGCGCGTTACACGCCTAAGAAATCCGCTCTAACAGCATTGGCTTCAGTAAGACGGCCCTTCTTTTTCCCCTCCGGTGACCCTTGCAGCTAACCCTGTTACTGGCTCCAGCATAGAGTTATACACAATGATACAATGTTGTGTCACTGCCTTATTGGATAAATGTATACCGACAATCATATTTACATACAACACAATTTATCTAAATATTATGCAACTCACAAAAGTCCTACGGATTTCGGGATGCAAATAGACAGTATATTATATATAGACAGTATACGTATATATATAAATAGATTTTAGGAATTTTCGATTGGAATTACCCAGAAAAAATGTAGTTAAAAAAAAAGCAGAGACGCTGTACTGCAATCCGTTACCAAGGTAATAAAAAAAAACCTTACAGGCTTTAATCAAACAATAATCAAACAATAATCAAATCAATAAAAAGGACGCAACAACATGCTCAAATCTTTACAAAACAAAGAGAAGGTGAACATTTTCAGAAATTCATTTTTTTTAACCTAAGCCCAAAGCCAGAAATAGGGCAATAGAAACTCAGCTGCGTCCTCTCTTTGTTAGCAGGAAGGGAGTAAAAAAAGTTCGAATTTTCTGTCCGTTTTATGAAGATTTTTGATTTTTGTTAATTGCTGGGATTTGATCATACTGCACTGCACTTTTTAGTGTTTTATTGTTTGGTTATGACTTAAAAACCCTTATAAGTTCACATGGTCTTGAAGTTACAAAAGACAAATTTTAGCTATTTAAGTCACTTTCAGTTTTGGCTTTGTTTTCCCTGATCATACCTTATTAGGGGAAAGCATTAAATCTAAATGTGTCTTGATGGCTAAAACTTCTCTTTTATTGACTCAAAGCCTATAAAGTTTTTTTTTTTTTTTCAGCTTGAGAACGGTATCTACGAAACGTTGCTACTTTTCTTTTTTTTTAAGTATACTTTTTTTCTTCCAACATCATTATCATCATCGTCTCGGCAGCGAATTTCTATGTGCAAGATTGCGTTTTAGATGGTTGTGTAAATGACTCCTACCGGGTTGACACGCAGCCTGATGCTTGCTGTAGAGAGTGCTGTCGATTTTGCTTCTTTGTTAATTTAAACTCTCTACGCCGCCAGAAGATTCCCGGACGCTGTACATTTAATTAAATCCTGAATTCTTCTATTCGTTGCTTGATTCTCTGATGTCGCCTGATCCGCATACTTGACAAAAGGCTGACGCATTCAAAAAAACAAAGTCGACAGTTTCACAATTAAAGGAGGCATTTCTATTGAAAATTAGAATTCCACCCCTAGTCTTCCGCTGAAGTGTACCTTTAAGGTACATTCCTCCCGGTTGGCTTTCCTGTATGGCTCAGGTTTGCAACATTAGTTCAGCCCTGTGGTAAATGTTTCAAAGGCATTCATTTTCCTACTTTATCCCCTCGCGTGAGAAACGGGATTGCTGCATTCACTCTAACATAATTATGTAAATGTCGCAAAAACTATTTCTAGCAGGATGCTAGAAACTAGTCAGAAGGTATGTCCTTTTAACTCAAGAAATTCCACCAATATTTAGATTTAAAAATAGACGAATCCAGTAGCACAGGCGAAATTCAATTAAAACTTATACTATTTCGGTACCAATATACTGGTAAGCGGTACCTTCATCAGAGAATGGTAAAAAGATACAAAGATAAAAACACTTTACATAATGGCTATCCAGGTGTCCACTAAATAGGTGGAAGCAAGTTAAAAACGGGTTCTAAAATCCTAAAATGGACTAAAATCAGATTGACAACATGTCTAAGTAAGACACTGCATAAAACTGGTAAAACATTTTAGCAATAAGCCCAGTAAGGGCGCGTTTACGCAGCGACTCGCCTTAGCATTCTCGCAGCTAGAACTCAATCGCGATGGCAAAGGTGACATTGCCATGGTAACAACGCTAAATGGATTAGCTAAATCCGACATCGTTTGAGTATACACTTGCAGTCTTATAATCCGTGCCAATAATATAAAGAATTCCTCATGGTGAAACAATTTTCTCAAACGCTTCTGAACTCACGTTATTTGCTGTTTTCGTTGCGAGGCGGCAGACATAAAACCGCCGCCATGTTGGAATTTGAGGTGATTTCTAGTTTCTAGCTGCGAGAGTGTAAAAGCGAGTCGTTGCGTAAACGTGCCCTTAAAGCTGAAATATACAGAGTGCGGATATTGTAGTAGATTACCACTTGGACTAACTACTCTCTTCGAGATGGACAAATCACCTGTGGCGGGTTAGAGCTCGTATCCCCATACTCCCAGCTGTGAAGGTACACGAATAACAACGGATAGGAGTTCACTCGAACGCAACCAACTATAATTTGAACTCAAATTCCATGGAACAAGGACTGTTTATACTCAGTGGTTATGTCAGAAAATTAACGCAGTTTGCGTTTGAAATGTTGAATGTTTGTGCGCGTATGTACGTTTGTGTGCGCATAATTTGTGTATAATACAGGTTTTTTTTTAATGTATTTTTTTGTGTGTGAAATATCCAACCATTTTGTTTGTTGATTAATGATGTACATGTATACGTGTGAAGTGAATGGAGGCTAGCATGTCACAATCCTTGTTCCCTGGAGTTGGAGTTCAACTTATAGTTCGTTGCCTTCGAGTTCACAGATGTGAGTATGGGGATACGAGCTCTAATGCTTTTTTTCTAAACGGCGAAGCAGTTTTTTGTTCATTTAATTTGTTGACATTTTTCGCTTCCTTTTTATTGTACTAGGTGTCCACCCAATTTTGTTTACGAAAAACCGGAAACCTTACAAATGCGTATTTATGTTCAGGGTCCGTCCAAGCTTTGTTTCGTGTTTGTTATTTGATGGCGACACACTAGCGTGTGTTTAGATTTACACGTGTGTCCTCTTGATGGGTTTTGAATTGTTGCAGAGATATGCAGTATCATGGCAAACAATCGTGGAAACAATTCAAGTAGTCGCTTCTCGAAGCCCGCTTTGAAAAAGTCAATAAGTCGCACAGTAATGTCGGCCGCCGACTTTGCACCTTATGGTTTGAAACTTGAAGATTTAAGCAAAGACCAAGACCATTATATTTTGGTTCTCCATAACGATCTAACCTTATATCTCTGGCTGACAATGTTAACTGGAATAAGATGCAACGACAATGTCACTTTTCCCGCGCCCAAGCATCGTAACGCCGTACTCGTGTGAACTCTAATTCTGTCTTCTGCGCCTCGACTATTGTTGCCCCATTGTTACAAGTGTTGCAGCTTTGAATTCTGGGGGCCTGTCCACTTTTTAAAAGTTCTCGTGCAACACGAACTCTAATAAAGCACTGCCTATATACCGCCGTGTTAATAAATCACTTCAGATTGGACGAACCATTTTGAGACAAAAATACTTTTCGCTGCTATGCAAACTTGAACAACGAAACAAAGATTTGGGTTAAAAAACATCCTCTGCAAGCTCTACGTTAGGCTCAGTCGGCTGATGCATGGTCACATTTTAGTCCTCGTATGTCTATCAGTCCTCGTTTCAGTCCTCGTTTCAGTCCTTGTATTAGTCCTTGTCTGTCCTCGTATCAGTTCTCGTTTCAGTCCTTGTATTAGTCCTTGCCTGTCCTCGAATCAGTCCTCGTTTCACTCCTTGTATTAGTTCTTGCCTGTCCTCGAATCAGTCCTCGTTTCAGTCCTTGTATTAGTCCTTGTCTGTCCTCAAACCAGTCCTCGTTTCAGTCCTTGTATTAGTCCTTGTCTGTCCTC
>JAHWFP010051598.1:0-18925 GCA_023313725.1 Lithobius niger | reverse complement strand
ATGATCAACCGTCCACAGTTATGTTTCTAAGTTTTCCAAGTACAAAAAGATCAACCTCGCTTAGTTCCCTCGAGAACTGTTCTAAGTAATAAAAAGCCCGGCAATTTTACACTTAGGCATCAGTTTGTTTCAATTTGACTTCCACAAAGATCAAACCGTCAATTAGTTTAAGTTAAAAATCCATTTAAAGTAAACTGGAAAAGTTGGTTTTTAGTAAGAGAACCACTCTGACGTTATGGGGAGAGGAAACCTAAGATGCCGCTACAGGCGTCTCCACCATAATTTTCCCTAGCTAGAGAGTTAAAGTTACAATTAAACTAAAATTTAGAATATGGGGGTCCTAAAGTAAACTTTCAAAAGCTAAACTATAACACGCGAACCACCACCATCGTGCCCGGCATGGCATTCTCCGGACATGGCTTCTCCACTCCCGACTGGCGTGACCGGTCTCTAGCTTGAGATCTGTGAGCTGTGCTCTATGCATTCTGGGGCTGGGGTTTTTTGCTGGAGAGGGGGGAAAGCGCGGACGTCGAGGATAGCTGCGGGGGTCTGATTGGCTGAGGGCCTCGAGAACAATGGAAAGTGGGAGGAGAAGTCGGATGAACAAAGGAACTGGGTGCAGAGCCGTTTGAAGGAGTAGGGACATGTAAGACGGAAAAGATAGGCCTGGTTTGAGTTTCACTCAATTGAACTTTTGGAAATAGGCCTTTACTTTGTAGTATTGGCTATGGATTCCTTATTTACATGATTGCAACGTGATTTGGCTCTTGTTAAAGCTTAATACTTTGGCTTGGGTAATGCATAAAGCATTATTATTAAATTTTATAAGCTTTAACTGTCAACTGCAGTGTTATACACCACAACTAGTTTTGGCTGGGGGGGGGGGGGGCCCACAATGGAGGACTCGAAGTATTTGCACAGTTTGACATTCGGAATTAGGTTGAACAGATCTTTTCAAGAATTCTTTTAGTGTTTAATAGCAGATCAAGCTATTTGCAGATTTCGGTAGGTTTCAGTCAGGTCGGAGGAGAACTAAAATAAACATATATACACTGAAAAATTCGTGTCCGGTAGAATGCCAGGTCGTAATGCGTTTATACGTTTGGACGTATGGTAGCGTTTCTGGGGGTAAAAGAATATAATAAAAGTATAAATGCGGTTAAATAAACTAGCTAGTTGAATGCTATAACGCATTAAGTTACAGAGAACGTTTAACGTTTATAATTTTAAAGTTAAAATTCGATCGTTGTGGAAATTTTTCATAAGGATTGCGGCCGACAAACACAATAAAAAATATCACACTTTAAAATGGTTGTCTGTACATAAATCCTCGTACAATACACTAAGCTAGTATGTTCGGGCTTTTTTCCCTAAAAGAAAAGGGATAAAATGACAATACAAAAATACAGAGTTCAGCAATGGCGGCCATGTTGAAGGTATGCTGTAGTGGCTTTGAGATGATCTTCAAACGTCGTTTAAAGGTTCTTAATGGTGGAAAGTCCGGATTTGGGCTTCCCCAAGTGTCTTGTATTTGGACAGGCTATGTATGTAGAAAGTTTGAGCCGATTTGGTTCATTATTAAAGAAACGGCGAAATGTGCCTCGGCGAGGCATTTGGTGCCTCAGAAAAAAAAATTTCAAATTTTTGGAAAACGGGCGTTTTTCGGTGGCGCTCGTTTACAGCGGGACCCATTTCCTACCTCATGACCCAAGAAGGTAGCCTTGCTACAAGCAACCTGCGATTTTTTTGTATTTACTGTGAGCCCGGCCTTCTTGACTGCGAGGAGGAAAGAGTGGACATTGTCGATGTTGTTGCCACGTGTCGTCTTGAAATGGGGTAACGAATTCCTCCATTCCACGTGTGATACCATCCATAAGTTTTTGGAAACAAAATGGGGCGTTTTTCATTCCCATGTTCATCATGAGTGGGGCGTACTTCCCAATAGGGGTAGGAATGGTGTCGCCTAAAGAAGCCTGTGGTGTGAGT
Organism: Lithobius niger; assembly: GCA_023313725.1. Lineage (NCBI taxonomy): Eukaryota > Metazoa > Arthropoda > Chilopoda > Lithobiomorpha > Lithobiidae > Lithobius > Lithobius niger. The sequence continues at coordinate 16,939 of JAHWFP010051598.1, read as the reverse complement.
CGAACCTGCCAGAAGCCTCTGTTCAGGTCGAAAATGGAGATGTATTTCCATTTGGCTGCTCGTTCTATACACTCCTCAATGTTAGGAATTGGATAGTCTTTAGTTACGGTGTTATTGTTCAGTTCATGGTAGTCAGCTACCGGACGAGGACTTGCGTCTTCCTTCTGAACAATGATCATTGGTGACCCGTGAGGAGAGTCGGTCTCAACAATCAAGCCAAGATCCAGCATTTGTCTGATCTCGGTAACAATTAAATCCCTCTCAAATTTTGCATGGCGATAATATTTGCAGGGTTTAATATTAGAATCAATTAGTTCCATATCGTGTGTAACAAGGTCTGTGCGACCTGGTAAAGTGGAGAAAACTCCATCCACTTGGTCAAATACAGCGAGTAGTTCACTCTTCTGTATTTCGGTTAAGGAGCCTATTTTTTTAAAAAGGCCCATGACTTCCTTAGAAGTAAGGTGGCCATCTCCAGGCTGGCCTGTCCAGACATGGTCGGGGGGTGACATTTCACGTTCGTCAGAGAAAGAATAATTAGTGGCTCCTTCTCTAGGCAGATATGGCTTGAGAAGGTTTACATGATAAATGGTTTCTTTATGAATACCAAACGATTTCCGGATTTAGTTGGTATCAGACAATCGCTTCAAGACTTCACATGGGCCATCCTAATAAATATCTAATTTATTGGCCCTGGAAGGTTTAAGGACCAGAACCTTGTCTCCTTCCTTGAACTTAACCTTTGCGTCATAATAGGACTTTTTTTAAGTTGTGACTTAATGATGTTCTCCTGAGAGAGTTCACGGGAATATTTAAATCGTTGAAGTAAATCCAAGATATATTCCAACACACTTGGATGAACGTCAGGTTCAATCCATTGGTTCTTGACTAAGTCAAGTGGGCCTTTCAAGTTGCGGCCGTAAACAAGCTCCGCAGAGGTGAAGCCTGTGCTCTCGTGAGGAGCAGTGTGCAGGGCAAACGTGGCGCCTAGCAAACATCGTTCCCAATCTTCGGGATGCTCATAACAAACAGCTCTAACAACAGCTTTGAGCGTACGGTGTAGTCTTTCCACGCTATTTGATTGAGGGTGGTTTGCACTGGAATTGATACACTTAATTCCACACTTCTCCAAAAACAAAGTTGTGAGTTCAGAGATGAACGGTGAGCCCAAGTCGGACTGGAGGTCTCCTTGAAATCCTAGTCGAGAAAAGATTTGTAAAAGTGCATCCACTACACTTTGGCTGTTAGCCTCCTTAAGGGGAACAGCCTCAGGAACTTTGTTGCAGGGTCAAGCAATGAAAGAATATACTTATACCCAGCCTTACTAGTAGGCTTGATGGGCCCAACAATGTCAATAATGTACCTGTTGAACGGCTCACCATCCATGGGCACGAGCACCATGGGAGCAACAAATTTTTGTCCCGTTTTGCTAGTCTTTTGGCACGTGAGACAGGTTTGCACGTATTGTTCAATATCGGTGAAACAATGTGGCCAACAGAAATTAGTCAACACTCGGTATTTTGTTTTTGACCTGCCCAAATGGCCTGCCCATGCATTTGCATGCGCTGTGTCTAAGACAAAATTTCTGCACTGTTCAGGAAGCACTAGCTGTCTCTCTATTAACGGCTTGCCTGAAGTACGAAAGGGCTTTCTAAAAAGTAATCCCTTGTCAACGAAAAACTGTTTGTTTTCGTCCTGCTGCTCGACAGGGAGTTCAGCAGTTTTCCAACACTGAGTTAAGGTTGGACATGCAAGTTGCAATTTGGCAAACATGGGTTTATCAATATTTAACAATTTTGAAAACTGTTCTGTCTGGGGCCCTAGAATAGCAGTATCCAAACTATCTACCTTAGGATTGATAAAACCCTCTGTTACTGCTCGTGGAGTAACCACACGCTGGTCAGATTCACTGTCTGTACCATCATCACTACTGGATGCTACTTCACGATAATTTGGTTTAACAATCGGAAGCTGTTGTTCACAACGTGTTTGTGAGTGTGTCACTGCGTTAGCAAACGGGGGTAACGGTTTTAATCCCCGTTATTCCAGAACAGTCTGGGAAGGAATACCTAGGAGCATCTGGAAGTGATCTCCCACGTGGTCGGAAACCAAGGCCTCTGTAGATAAAGGCCCAAATGGCGTCTGCACATCGATCTTTACGATGGTGTGAGCTGTAGTCTGCTCTGTGAGAGCGTTGCTACAGTGGATGTATTCACCCGTGAATTGGTGTGGTTTAACCAAATCTCTGGAAATAACATCATGGGTTGACCCAGTGTCTCTTAGCACTAAACACTTAGCACCGTTCACACTCCACTCATGGATGTGCTTAGACAAAGACAAGTTCGAGGTTGACTGTGAATAAAATTACAGCTGGACTGAGAGTCGGGTTTAGACTCAGGATTAGAAGCAAAGTGTGCTTCACGTACACGACAATCACGGTCATATGACCGGGACGTGTACAAAAAAAACACGTGCCATCTCCACGGGGCTTACGTGGTTGATCAAATGCTTTATTCGCATTGTTGCTGCTGGCAGAATCCTCAACAGTGGAGTCACGTTTAGTGTCCATAGAACCAGCCGGTTTAGCTATGGCTTGGTGATTTTTATTACCACCACGAAAGTTGAATGGGGCTTTAGAAGCTTGTCCACCTGGCTGTGCGACAGTTTGCACTTTGCCTGCTTTGGAAGCAACATCAGCAGAAATTTGCTTGTTGCGGGTTGTGTACTCGTCACACAACTTAGCTGCTTCATGCAGCGTCCCAGTTTTGATTTGGTCTGACAACCACTTCCGGAGAGCCACCGGGCACGATTTAGTGAATTGTTCCAAGAGGAATAAATTAACTAACTTGTCGAAATTATTGTTGACACCAGCTAACGACAACCATCGAGAAAATAACGTTTCCAACTCGAACGCGTGTTCGTGGAAAAGTTGTTCGGCTTCTTTCTCCAAACTTCTAAACTGCGCCTGTACTGACTCTTTAGTCTGAACAAACCTTTCTAGTAGTTTAACTTTGACTAGATCGTAATTGTGCATATCTACTGCACTCATTTGGTCGCAAACTTTAACCAAAATTTCACCCAATAAAGGTTGTAAACCGACAACCCATTCTGACTTCAAAATACGTTGAGTTTCCATGGTTTTCTCAAATGTTTTTAAAAAGGAGTTAATTTCCGATTTTGGTCCCCAGTTGTTAATTAGACAACTGCATCAAAAACCTTTCCGGCCTTAGGTCCGGAATTAACACTAGACATTTCAGACACTGGACTTGAAGTACCACTTGCTGATCTTAATTTTGCTAACTCAATTTGTTTATTGGCTAGATCAAGTTCACGTTCGATTTTACGGATTTCTAGGGTTCTAGCGGCATCGCTACTTTGGGGCCCCGTATCTTTTAACATTAATTCATGTGCACGAATTTTCTCAGTTCGGCTGCGGCATGCGCACGAGCTTTATCTGCTTCTGCTAGCTCTAAAGCTTAATTCTTAAGCTTAAGTTTTAATTCTTCAGCTTTTAGAAACAACTCGTTTTCTTTCAGAGCTACCTCTTTTTTATTTTGAATAGCGGTGTTACGCTTTTCAATGGCGCTCTCTAGAGCGTCGGACACATCGGTTAATGAGACTTTGTCGGCTTCGTAAGCGACAGTGAGAATTTTAACGGATTCTTGCCGTACTTCACTGACAGTTAGGCCAAGATTTAAACAGGCCTTCTTAAAGTCCTTGTTTGGAATACCTTCTAGTATTTCTAGTAAATCCTCCATGTTGGAAGCTTTAACGTTAATTCAAGCAGAAACAAGTTTTACGTGAATTTTAAATAAAAAAAATTAGATTGCAGCCACAAAATAATTAAACTGTTAAGTTGGACTAGAGCACGAATTTAAATCATTTCTCTAAACAACCTTTAGGTTAAACACAAGATCCACTTTTTACCCCTAGCACTCTGGTGGATTATTAAATGCATAAAATACATGAAACAAAACACTCCGCTTGGTGGCAAAAGCAATCTATGTGCACTAACCTTTCTGATAACACAATCGCTGTGTGGTCCGTCTATCCTAGCCTCCCATCGTAGACCTGGATGTAGAGCCACTTTAGAACGTCCGGTGGTTTTTGCACAAAACGTCATTGCACAGTTGTGGTCGCCCTTTTTGGGAAAGTCGAATACGGTCACACACGTCCTGGTTGTGTGGGGAGCTTCAATTCCTGGCACAGGCTGAATCCTCCGGGGTGTTGAACGTCTACTTCAATCTTCTGCAGTTTAGCCCAAATTTACCTCTGGTGAAGCTGGGGTTGCTGCTTTCCTTCTCGAAGCCAGAACGGGAACTGTAGGCCTAGTTGTTGGCGTCTAGGCAGACATCTTTTGGAAATAACGTTTTGTTTTTGTTACTGACATCTCGGTTGCAGTTTGGTGACTTACTGCTGACATCTTCTTCTTAAGATGGCACTGGCATAGTAGTATGACAGTGTGGGAGGTGTGTTTGGAGTGGCACAGCACCTTGTGATCCCACCACTGCCACCAGTGTTGTAGCGGCGCTACCTGTCATGTTAGGTGCCTTTCAGGTGAGCACCGTCATCTGGTGTACTGGCGAATTCTTAACTAGTATCCAAGCTGACTGTTTTGACTTTTGCAGAATATACAGCACTGCAGTGTCTACTGCACGGTTAGGAGGGGAGCATCCATGTCCTATCTAAGTTTTATGATACTAATTATCTAATGGTTCACTGCCACCACGATGGGTGTTTAATTGCAGGCTTGGAGTTAAATAAAAATGATTTTTGATTATTTACTCATACAATTAAATCTACATGAAGTCAGACTGTCGTTTAAAACAACGCTTGGTTTTTTAATAAAACATGTTTAACTTTACGCTACATTTGGAAAACTGTATGTTACAAAATGTAAACGTGGACCGCCGAAAATCAATCGTTTTGCCAAACGAGCAAATTTTTTTCTTTGAGCACCCAAATGCCTCGATTGTGTAAATCTCGCCGTTTTTTTTAATAATGGACAGAATCGGTCAAACTCTTCGACATTTAATAGCCTGCAATAATACCTACCTCTTGGGGAAGCCCAAATCCGAAATTTCCATCCAGAAGATCCACAACACTACATTTTAAAATCGTCCAAAACCAACCGCAGCGCTCCTTCATCATGGCCGCCATTATTGAAGACTTGTGTACTCATATATTTTGATTTTATCCTTTCTATTTTAGGGCAAAAAGCCCCAAAACACTAGCTTAGTTGTAGTTTAGGAGGGGCTTACATTAATGGTACTTAACCTCACGTACATGTACAGACAACCATTTCAAGTGTGATAATTTTTATTGTTTATCGGCCGCAATCCTTATGAAAAATTTCCACAACGATCGATTTTTGTCTTTTAACTTTCACGTTAAACTTTCCAATTAACTTAATGCGTTATACCATCCAACTGAGCTAGGTTATTTAACCATATTTATACTTTTATAATAATCTTTTACCCCCAGAAACGCTACCATTAGTCCGAAGTAATTCGACATCGGCATCCTACCGGACATGAATTTTAGTGTATACATGTTTGTTTTAGTTCTCCTCTAAACCCGACTGGACCCATCCGAATGCTACTGCTAGCTTGTTCTACTATTAAAACCAAAAGATATTTATAAAAGATCTGTTCCAAAGCAATCCGAAAATCAAACTGTGCATAAAACTTTGAATCCTCAATCCCCCCACCAAACTAGTTGTGGTGTATAACACTGCAGTCTTCAGTTAAAGCTTATTAAATTTAATAGTAATGCTTTATGCATTACCCAAACCCAAGTCTTAAGCTTTAACCAGAGCCTACTCACTTTGCTAACATGTAAATATTTATTCAATAGTCAATATTTCAAAGTAAACGGCCTATTTCCCAAAGTTCACTTGAGTAAAACTCAAATTGGCCTATCTTTACATGTACTTACCTTCAAACGGCTCTGCACCCAGTCCCTTTGTTCAACCGACTTCTCCTCCCACTTTCCATTGTTCTCATGGCCCTCAGCCAATCCGACCCCCGCAGCTCTCCTGCCCGTCCGCACGAACTTCCGGTCTCTAGCATAAAAACCCCCCAGCTCAAAGCATCCACAGCACAGCTCACAGATCTCTCAAGCTAGAAGCATCACGCCAGTCGGGAGTGGAGATGCCATGTCCGTAGGATGCCATGCCGGGCAAAATGGTAGTGGTTCGTATGTTTATTGTAGATTTTGAAAGTTTAATTTAGGACCCCTCTCCCCCCCCAGTCTAAATTTATAGTTTAAAAGTTTAAGCATAACCTCTAGCTTAGAGAAATTTATGGTGGTGACGCCTTAAGCGGCAAATTATATTCTCTCACCCCATAACGTAAGAGTGGTACTCTTCCTAAAAACCAATTTTTTCTAGTTTACTTTAAATAGATTTTTTTATTTAAACTGACGGTGTAAACGCGGTCTCGTATCAGACACTCGTGGTGAGGACACCTCAACACCACCGAAGAAAAAACCTGAGGGCAGCACTCTTACCTACCAGAAGAGCATCGTCTTTATGGCGATTTCACTTTAAAATGTAAATAATGTATATTTTTTTAGGCATAAAGCCGAAACACTTTTCAGCTTAGTTGTGTTGTAGATGTTAAAAACCCACGATATTTTTTATTTCTAACAGGTGACGACTTTGCTTATTTATGAAAAATGTCTGATGTTCAAACCAGTTTAAAAATCTAACCTAAACTGCGATTTAGCCCTTTAAAAACTAGCTGGAACATTTAATCTTTTTATTTGTGCACTTAATGCATTTTGGTAAATTTAACTTCTTGCCATGAACCCTACCGGAGCTCCAATGTTTATGTTTGTATATTTTCTCGGACGCAGTGTATGATTTTATGTTTATTTTTTATAGCATATCCATCCAAACTCCGACCGTAGTGAACCTCTAAAAACGTAAACAAACTAGCTTTCCTTCGTTAAAAACATGCCTTGTATGTAGCAGTTTCATTCCCAAAGTCGGATAATAATTCTGTGCATTACCCTTCGTTCCCCCCCCCCCCCTCCTTCAATAGTTACGATGCATAACATCGTAGTTTATTTTAATAGGCCTAAAAATCACGTTGTTATGAGTTGAAAACTCACTTGCACTTTTCAAACCTGGCCTCTAAGTTTCCAAGTCGGCAATTCCCTTTGTCAATTCAAATCCATCCAACCAAAACACTGCTTCAATTCCGTCAGCCAGTCAGAGCGCTCAAGCTACCCCGGTCGTCCGCGCTGTCATGGCCGACTTCCGGTAGTGACAGCTCGGCCGATTTTGGTCAGTCTCTCCTCCTCCAAGCGTCCACCTCTTCCCCACTCACCCCCTCCGTCGCTCTCCTACAGGTCCGCGCTAACCCTCTACCTGCCTGCCAAGCAGAAGGCATAAAAACCCAGACGCACGTAGAGTTTAGTTAGCACAGCCCCGAGCGCTGCTCGGGAGAGCACAGCTCAAGGATTCTCAAAGCTAGAGGTCACTACGCCGGTCGGGAGTGGAGATGCCGCGGTCCGATTGTTGCCATGCCGGGCAAAGGTGGTGGTTCGTATCCTACTTAGTTTAGCTTTAAAAGTTTAATTTTTGGACTTACATTCAAAATTTATAGTTTAAACTTAACTAAACCTCGTAGCTTTAGAAGGTAAATTTATGGTGCGTCAAGCCAAACGGCATTTCGGACGTTGGCAGCCGTAATTTAAGGCTTCACGGTCCCTTACTAAAAACCAGCTTTCATTATTTTGTTTTTTTAAACGCAGTTTAAAGTAAACAGGGACGGTTTGATATTCGTGGAAGGTTGCTTTGATTAAACGCTCGGATCCACTTTATATGTAGCCGAGGCTTTATAATTTAAGGAGTTGACTTATCAACAGCAACTCTGGGAGGTTTAATGCTTAGTTAATTCACGGTTGAAAAATAACTGTTATTTAGGTCTACTATTACTAGACAGCCGAGGCTGTTCGTAATTTAGAGGGCTCTTTTGCGAAATCCCCTTGTGCCTACTCAACTCACTTTTTCTATTTGAAATTGTTTTACGTGAACCCCGTGTTATTTATAAACTAATTCAGTTGTAAATTTGCCAAAGGTAAATGTAAAGTGCGTTTTGATTTTTAACATGTTTGCTCAAAAATAAAACCAGGAGTTTAAAACCCAGTTGGTTTATTCGTCCGTCGTTCGCTAGAAGTAAGAAATTAAGACAATTCTCTTAAACTTAGCTTAGCTAGCCTAATTTTCCCACCTTCATGGCAGCGTTACCGCTTATTATTACAGTTGGCCTACAATATTAGGACATGTGTAGCTCCATTCCCTACGCCGGGACTGTAGCTGTTGTGCTTATTTGAAACAAAAAGTACCCAAAAGTAATAGTAAGAAGATCTAGTTACACCAGGCGACCGGCGATGTTACAAGCACCTACCCCGTCGTAGCATCCGCCGTTACAACGGTTTGATCTTTGTGGAACTAAGGGAGGTTGATCTTTTGTACTTGGAAAACATAGAAACATAACTGTGGACGGTTGATCGTGTATGAAACATACTGTCAGATAGACTGCTATCAGTTATGGCTGTCTAGTCTTGCGGGTGTCTCCGGGAGCACCTAGTATTACTTTTTCTAATGTGAAAATTTAAACTTTATTCAAACACAAGCGTTGTTTGTCTGAAATCTTGTGAATTACAAAAGCTGTATATTCCAAACTTGTTGCTTTTAATTAATTGTATTCAAAAGCTTTTCGAAGCAAACTACAATGTAAAGTGTTCTTTATTCTCTGTTGCCAAAATAAAACCAGGAGTTTTAAGCTTCAGTTCGTTTGCTAGATTGATTAATTGTTTTAGTGTAAAATAAATATGTAGCCCATCATTAATTTTAGCTATTTTAAACAGTTAAATCCACCGTTGGTGGCAGTGATTACCAACAGTATTAAGGTTAGGCCCCTTTAATTAGGACCCGGCGCTCCATCCCCCATGCTGGAACTGTAGCCCAAAGTTGTGCTTATGCCGTAAAAAGTCGTCGTAAACACCGTAGATCACCTTAGACTGAAACTCCATGTACACCAGGGAAACCGGGGGTGTTACAAGCACCTATGCCGTCGTAGCGTCCGCCGTTACAAAAAAGATTCTTTGAAAGCTTTAAATTAAAGCACACGATGATTTACAATAAAATCGGCAAGAAATGAACGAATTAAAAGTTCATACACTACAATAAAATTTCGATTAGAATAGTTGTTTGAGTCACCGGACTCTCTAAGTTGCAGAATGCACCTTAGTCTAAGTTATGTTTCAAAAGCCACTGCTAACGATCAAACTACCTCAATGGTTAACCTGGTACACAACCCAAAAGACGTCTAAGCTCTACGATTAAACCATTTTGATTATTTAGATGAACCTGTGTTCAACATAAATAAGAAATAAACGCCGGTTTTTAGGAAGGGGACCTTAAAGCCTTAAGTTATGGATGTTCTACGCCAGAAATGCCGATGGCGGTTAACTATCCATAATCATTCTCAAAGTTAGAAGTTAAGTTTGAGTTTTAAGAACTATAAATTTAAAATTGAATTCCAAAAGAATACTTTCAAAAAATTAAACTTTCCAGCCAACGTTAGTTACCAACGAACTGCTACCTTGCCCGGCATGGCAACATTTGGACCCTGGGGGACATCTCCACTCCGACCGGCGTAGCAAACTCTAGCCTTTGAGATCAGTGAGCAATGCTGTGGATGCAGCCTTGCAGGTCTGTTTTATACCAGCTGCCTGGCAGCAAGGGAGGAGGGAAGGGCGGACCTGTAGGAGAGCGACCGGTGGGGGGTAGAGAGACCTCTTGAGGAGGAGAAACTGACTCAGGCCGGCCAGGCTGGCACTATTGGAAGTAGGCATGACGGCGCGGACGGGCAGGGTAGGTTAGAGCTCTACGTGGTGGGGAAATTGAATACTGTGATCTGGTTGGAAGGGAATATTGGCAGTAAGGAGAGCATTGCCGAATTTTGTGAACTGAGAGGCCTTAGGAACTAAGTTTTGAACTCGCAACGTGAATAGGCCTATATATTAAAACTACGATATTATGTATTGCAACTATTGAAGGAGGGGGGGGAGGACGGAGTTTGCTATTAAAAACATTATTCAAGTTTAATAGAAAGAAAGTTTCTGATCTATTGCAAGATTAATAGTAGATAAAGGCTTTATATACATTTGGATGAGGTTGCTATGGTCGGATCTCTGAAATAAAAACAAGATAAACACTTTTTGGAGAAAATGTCCGGTAAAATTTTATACTAAGAGATGTAACGGCGGATGCTACGACGGCTGAGGTGCTTGTAACATCCCCGACATCAGGTAGACTTCGGTCTTGATTAAAATAATACTTTCGGTGATTTGTTGGTTTATCAAAGCACAGTCGTGGCTACGGCCCGATGTAGGGAACGGAGCGAAAATATCCTATCAATTTATGTAGGCTAACAAGTATTAAATTACACGGTACGCGCTGCCACCATGGTGGAGTGACATTAATTGCAACAACCCTGAGTTAAGAATAAAAGGGGATTTACGTAATATTTTAACTCTACAATTAATAACTGGGTAAAAACAACTGACGTTTAAAACGCTTGGTTTTATTTATAGACAGTAAGAATAAAAAGCACTTTACAATTTATCACGAGTTTTTACACTGAAAGCTTTTCAAAATAAAGCACAACGAATTTACATTTATAAATTCAACAAACGAACTTTGGCGTTTAAGAAAACAGTTACCTTTCACATCAAGAAAGTTCACTCAGGTATTTTTCAACCTCCTAGAGTAAAAGCAGCCGCAAGTTACAATAGGCCTACAGTGTGTTGTTTGCGCACAAACTCAACTAAAACTTCCAGTTAAATCTGAACTAGATCGGCTCAACGGAAACACTAGCAATTTAAGCAGGACTTTCACTTAAATTAAATTATTTAAAATAAGTAAGATAGACATGGTGCTTTAGGAAGGGAACCACCCTGACGTTTTATGATTAACTAAGTTCAGAAACTGCCGATGCACGAAGTTAAAACATAAAAATTCAAACCAGAGGTTAAGTTAAAATTTGAACTAGTAATTTAGGTTTAGGGGCCTAAAGTAAAACTTTCAACTATAAACTACGCGAAAATACGAACCACAACCATCGTGCCCGGCATGGCAACTATCGGACGGCATCGTTCCGGTCCCGATCGGCGTGACCACCTCCTAGTCTGAGATCTGTGAGCTGTGCTCTGGATGCTTTGGGCTGGGGGGTTTTATGGGGGAGGGAGGGGGCGGACGTCTGCGACGACTGCACGTTTTGGCGGCAAGCGAGGCAGGCAGGCTTGGAGGAGGGAAATTTGTTCGAGTACCAAAACGAGCTGTACTACGTGAGGGCTTTAAAGGGAAGTGTAACGATCTGAATTGGCCTTTAAAAGGTAGAGACAGGTGGGTTGGCGCTGATTGGTCGGAGCTTAGGAGCTCTGAGTGGCTGGATCTAGGACCGTTGGAGCCGCTGAGGGTTTAGAGTTCTGGAAGGGTTTGGTGAATTGATGGAAACGCAACAGTCCAAACTACGATGTTACACATCGCAATTATTGAAGGAGGGGGGGGGACGAAGTGTTTGCACAGAATAGTAATTTATTGGCTGTAGAAAACAGATCTTATTGCTGGATGGTTTTAATAGAAGGAATATTCAGCTATAAATGCATTGGGATTTGTGGGTGGTCACCCTCGGCGATTTTCGTATCCATATTTTCAAACAAAAACAAAAGGTGGCGTCCGGCAAATTTGCCGTAAAAATCTTTTTAAGCCGAGCACCATGGTTGCGTTCAAGGGGCAAGTAAAAATAGTAAAAGAGTATATAATTAAGGTAGTGAAAGAATGCTAAAACGCATTTAAGGTGGGGCTTTATCTTTGCAGTGGCAGAACTTAAGATATCATGGAAATTTTTCATAAAAATTGTGAGCGCTACAAATCAAAATAAAAAATATCACATTTGACAAGTTCACATCCTATTTAGGAGGTTAAGTACCTTTGCAAAGGAAGCTCCTCCTATTCTATAACTAATCTAAAATAGGTCGGCTTTATGCCTATAAAAATCAAAAAGAAATCATTACAAATGTACAAATTGTTTGGAGTTACGATGACCGGAAGTGTGTGCGTCGCGGCACATTTTGGTGACTTTTTCTTAAGCTTGTAGCTGGAGAACCAGAAGGAAATTTTGAGTTCTGTTTTCGCAGAATGGAAGAATAAAGTTGTGGCTATTAAAAATTTCTATGATGGGTCAATTCGGATGGTAACTCCTGGAGATACAGTGGTTTGAAGTTGGAGGTCGGACAAGTCAAGGGCGGGGGGCGCCAAGACTTGAGAAAAAAAAAACTAGAGTTCGTGAAAAACGATTTTTCCCGGAGGTTTATTTGACAGCTGGAGTCCCGGTATCCTCTCCAAAAGGGTTTTGGCCAAAAAGCCCTTACAGGCCCCCACGCAGAGGATTCCATTTGGGGTTCATGGTGAACTCAAAATGGAAGCTAAAACAGAAAAGGTCAGTGCACACAAGACATGCCACTATGAAGACTGCCAAGCCAAGTAAAGTAAGTCAAGAACAACACGAGTTAAGCATTACCTCGGCTTTTATCAGGCCAATGGGATGGTATCCTATCCCCGGATCCACAAGATAATATTACAACACTTTTTACAAAAATAAACTTCGCCGTTTTGTATTTTTGGGGGACCAACGTTTTTGTGGCTTAGAAAATTTTACGTAAAATTCAAAATTACAAAAACACTATTTTTGCAAAATAAACTAGTTGCTGTCCGCACTGCTTGGTGCAGGAATATCGTACAGGCAACCAGAATATTGAGCAGAAGACATTAAAGAAAATTCTGAAAAACACTAGGTTTGACTGAATGTACAAGGTTAATTTTTTTGTACGAATTAACAGATAAATGAGGCCATCTATTGCTCTGGTAATATGCCCCATATCTGGTCAGCCTCTACTCTAGTCTAGCCTTTTTTTTTATCCCGGAAGGCTGCGAAAAAAACCGCCAGACGCATTACAATAAACCTAGACTGTGATAGTTGTTAGAAAATTGCACACAATTTGGGAACGCATAAAATGACCAGCTCTATTCACTGTTAAAACACACCACTAGAATGGTTTTAAGGTTACCAGACAACTTGGTTTACAAGAGAATTTAAACACAGAAGGGTTTTGAGATAAGTCCCATAACTTAAAACATAACAATAAACGCTGGGAGGTTTTGTGGATAAAAACCGTCGTTAAAATCTCTGTTAATATCCTTCCACACAAGAAGGCGTTGATAATAACAGGGAGAATAAAATCATAGGCACTTAAAATTTAGGCGAGAAGTTCCGAAACGGGAAAAGCTGAAGGTTCCTTTGGTAGTGGTTGCGCCTTCAATATACCACAGGAAAAAAATTTAAAGAAAAAAAATGTTTCGAAAATAAATAAATGGTTCTCAGCAGAATTTTACACTGAAAACGAAGTATTTAATAATACACTTTAAACAAAATTCCGACTCACAGTGTCTGAGTTCCTGTGATACTTTCCAGGTTTGTATAACTACAGTCTCTGAAGTTTTAAGACTAAAATTCAGCAAAGACATTATTTAGGTTTTGTTGCCTCTAGATGGAGCCACGGTTGTAACAGCACACTCCTTACAAATGTTTTAAAAGAACTTGAAAGGGAAACTAGTTTGTAAGTTTTCCGGTTTTTAGTTTAGCAAAAAAAAACTCAACATGAAGAAAATTCACACACTACTAGGTTTAATCTGGGTGGCTTGCACCCGTTTGCACAAAAAACTATTTTAGGGGAAAAACTACGTAAGTTTTTAGTTGTTCAGTTAAGAGACCTAATAAAAGGTTTTACCTACTCTTACACGGACAAAACTACGTTTTAACTTTTGGTTAGGTTAGAATTATCACCTCCGTTTTAACGAGAAACTTTTATTTCAGTTAAAAGAGTCATGATTGTGGTGATCAGTCACAAAAATTCCATCCCTTTACATGACAAGAGTTTAACACTAAAGCATCGGATCTTAATTTAAAAAGGGGATCTGGGAAAACTACATTTAAGTTTTAAATACTGGCACACACAAGTTAAGTTCATTTTACAGAAATCAAAGTCTACGAAAACATGTTTGTTTTACTTCCGTTAACTCTACCCTTTGGCTTGTTGGTTCTTTCACGAGGGGGAGTTACTTCGTTTGGGTCGTCTGTTTATTACTTTACCCCTATGATAAAGAGGGCACGAGCCACTAGCGTTCCACTTGGCTGGGTCCGTTAATTGGTTTGTCCCGCCTTCGCTACCGAGGGCGTCGTTAAACGATCTACTGCCTTTAGACAAGTGTGAGAGAAAGGGAACGCGTTTTGCCTCGTTTCTGTCACAGTTTCTGTCAACTGGGCTGCGGTCATTGGGTTTGCATAAGTTAGCTAATCGTTCAAGCGCGCTTACGCCAAGCAAGATTGGGAACTCACTTGCAGCTGGAGAAACTGCGGCGATAGTTTTAAACAGTTGGCCGTCATCTAATTTTAAAATTAAATTGACTTGTTCAAGTTCAAACACATCCCTGCTTAAATTGGACCTACATTTTACATTTTGTTTAAGTCTGGGCCAATTAGCGGCCACATTACAGCTAACTATGTTTATTGTACTAGCCGTGTCACGCAGACAAGTCACGGTTCGGTTGCCTAGTTTACACTTAAAGGTGCTAGACCACAATACACTTTTGACATTTGTTCCCACACTAAAACAAGCATTAGTTTCTTGAATGTTAGAGTTTCTTTCCGGACATTCATTACGGAAATGTTGGGGGGAATTACAAATGAAGCAGCGCCTAATTCTGTTATTAGGGTTAGTTCTTACGCTATCATTATCGCCAATGGCATCACCAGTGGAATCACAATTGCTCTCTGCAGTACCGGCCGGTTTAGCTGCAGTATTGTGGGTTCTGTTGCCCCCACGATGATTAGAGGTTGCTTTAGAAGCATTACCAGATGTGCCAGCGACAGGCTGGGCTTTTGCTACACGGGAAGCAGTGTCAACAGCAATTTGCTTGTTGCGGGTTGTGTATTCGTCACACAATTTTGCTGCTTCGGCCAAGGTGCCAGTCCGGACCCGGTCGGGCAACCACTTGCGTAAAGGGACAGGGCAAGACTTCATGAATTGCTCTAAAAGCATTAAGTTAACTAGGTTGTTAAACTCCCCATTAACTTTGGCCAAAGAAAGCCATCGTGAAAATAAAGTTTTTAATTCAAAACTAAAATCTTGATACAACTGTTCACTTTCCTTTTCAAGAGAACGAAACGCAGTTTGAACCGACTCCTTAGTTTGGACAAACCTGTCAAGCAATTTAAGTTTGACAACATCGTAATCTTGCATTTCTGCATCTGTTAACTGGTCACACACTTTAATTAAAACTTCTCCCATTACGGGTATTAAACCTGTACTCCACTGATTTCTAGGTATGTTTTGGGTTGTCATAGTTCTTTCAAAATTTTTAAAAAACTATTTATCTCCGTTTTAGGAGTCCAAGGGGTCACCAACCTTACAACATCAGAAATTTTCCCGTGTCTAGAGACGGGAGCTACTGGACTTGGGGGAGCGTTGTTAGCTCCTGCTGGAGCGTTAACGTTAATACTAACAGCATTTAGCCTAGCTAATTCGAGCTGTAGTTTAAGTTTTTCTAATTCTTGAGCATTATTTTTCTCAGTAAGAGCAGCTTCTTGACCTTTAAGAACTGCTTCACGATCCTTAATCAAGGCTGCTTGGTCTTGCATGGCTAATTCATGAGTACGACGTCGGTCGGCCTCAGTTAATTCAAGATCACGCCTTCGTTCGCTGTCAGCGATTTCTAAGGCTTTTAGTCTTAATTCTTCTGATTTTAAGGCTAATTCTTTTTCTCTACTTGCCAGTTCCTGCTTTTGCAGTATAAAGGCTTCACGTTTCTCGATAGCCGGAGCTAGTTCATCGTATAGATCTTGTAACGCGAAACGATGTTCGTCTAACGCATTTTGTAATACGATCAGTTTCTTGTCGAGTTTCTGTGACAGTTAAGCCTAATTTAGTACAGGCTTTCTTTAAATCCTTATATTGGATATCTTTGATAATGTCGTCTAAGTTTAGGTCCGACATTTTGAGGTTTAACGTTAACGATTTCAAAATACAGCTTGTATAAGTGAAATTTACAAATTAAAAGCAGCCGCGATTAATTTTACGTTAAAAAGGGCAAAGTGAGTTTAAAACTAAAACGACTTTCCCAAATCCAGTAAGACATACATAAAATATACCTTTAAGACCTTCCTAGCTTTGGTGTATGAACAACTAAACCATTTAAAAAATGCATCTAATTATAACACTAGGCTTGGCGGCCTACAGCATATCTCGTGTACACTCACCCAAATACTCAATCGCTGAGCGGTCAGTCTAGTCCTGGTCCAATCCTCCACCACTGATTGAAGAAGGCTTGCACAAAATAATCCAAGTAGAACGTCTACTTCACTGGCTGCGGCAACGGAGCTCCTGCTCCCGGCACGGCACGGGCGGATCCTCCTCACCGGCGGCGGTCTGATGCTTGCATCTAAACGGCAGGGGCAGTTTTCCTCTCTCGGTAAAGCTGCGGCTTTCACTTCTCGGCTCCCGGGTCGGTTGCGGACGCTGGGGCGGGGAAGAGTACTGTTTTTGACTTCAGTACGGACGTCGGATGGTGTGACTATTTTGACTGAGTCACGGGCATCTTTTTCGGGCAACTATTTGGGCTGAGTTGCGGACATCTGGTTGAAGGGTTCTTCAACGGCAATGACGGTACGGTAGCATGGCAGGGGGGAAACGCTTGTTGAGAACAGCACCTGTTGATCCCACCGCTGCCACCAAATTGTAACGGCGGATGCTACGACGGCTGAGGTGCTTGTAACATCCCCGACATCAGGTAGACTTCGGTCTT
>JAHWFP010051597.1:88129-104296 GCA_023313725.1 Lithobius niger | reverse complement strand
GTCCTCTATTATGTTTTAGCTGCATTTATAGGTCCCGTTTATGATTTGATCAGTTCCAGCTGAACTGCTGAATACACCTTGTGTGTGCTCCAGATTGTATATGATAATTATGATGTGTGTCCTAGTACGTGGATGTGCTTATGCTGAGCAGAATGTATCTATCTTGTTTTGTGAATTTAATTTGAAACTGTCATTATCATTCAAGGAGAATGAAGGTGGGAGTGAATTATATTATGTCAATATCACTAATAAGGAATAAATTGGTGAGTAAGAACTTTGTTGTATGATTGAGGTTGGCCTGTTGACTTTCAAATTTCCATATGAAGAAGCCATGAGAAGTCCATATTTGCATAGATAGCCATTCAATGTCACCCACTTCTGCTGCTTATGTTTGGAGTTACAAACACACAAACTTTCAGTCTGGCTGCCCCTCTTGCGCTCAGAACTGGTTCGAGATGATGTTGGCTGCAGGCCTGTGAGTCTGGTGAGTACTGCTGAAAGAGTTAGCAGCTTGGCCCTACTGTAAGCTTCCTCCGTCAGTCTTTGGGCTATGGATGGGTACGCAAGAGTAGCATGTCGGGCCGTGTTTGAGCTCGAGTAGGTGGACGATCCTAACTTGCTTGCTTCGCATGTCTCCGTCTTGGATTGGGAGTGCTCGAGTGGTGGGCGAAGGGGTTGTTGCTTTTTGTTGTTCCCTGGGATGCGTTGACTGTGGACGAACGGGTCTGGTGATGTGCTGGCAGAAAGCGCTTGAACGTTAGTGACTTGGCCCTACCGAAAGCTTTCTCCATCGGTCTTCGGGCTATGGACGGGTACGCAAAGGTAGCATGTTGAGTCGTGTTCAAGCTGGAGTATGCAGACGATCGTAACTTGCTTGTTCCATGTGTCCGTGCCCTGGGTCGAGCTTATTAAGTGACAGGCATATCGGCTGTGGCTGGGCGTTTCTGAGTCCGAGATGTGTTGGCTGTGGGTGAAAGAGACCGGTGATGTGCTTCTGAAAGAGTTTGTTCCGGCTTGGCCCTACTGTAAGCTTCCTCCGCCGGTCTTTGGGTTATGGAAGGTACGCAAGGGTAGCATGTTGAGCCGAGTTCGAGCTTGAGTAATTGGACGATCCTTACTCGATTACCTATTGCCTCTGTGTCTTGGATTTGGATTGTTCAGCAGCAGGCGAATCAATTGTGGCTCTCTTCCTCGAGTCTGGGATGCGTTATCTGCGGGCGAGAGACTGGTGATGTGCTGCAGAAAGCGCTTGGTGTGGCTTGGCCTTACCGTAAGCTTGCTCCGTTGGTCTTCGGGCTATGGACGGGTACGCAAGGGTAGCATGTTGAGCTCTGTTCGAGCTAGAGTATCCAGACGATCCTAACGATTGCCTCGTGCCTCTGGTGTCTTAGGCCTGGAGTTCATGAGCTGGGGCTGAAATGCGAGGCTTTGTTTCACTTCGGATGGATGTTGTTTGAGTAGTGGAAAAACGTGCCCTTGCGTGTGGCCGATGGCTTGCCGACTTGCTTTGTGGTCTGTGTGTCGCGATCTACTTCTCCGGAAGGTTGCGGGGTATGCGGGCTGCCAGCAATAAGGCTTGCCATCGTTCTGACGTAGGTGGTCGTTTGTGATTAGTTACCTGGTTGATCCTGCCAGTAGTGATACGCTAGTGTCAAAGATTAAGCCATGCATGTCCAAGTTCATGCCGAATCAAGGTCAAACCGCGAATAGCTCATTAAATCAGTTATGGTTCCTTAGATCGTACCATCCTAATGGATAACTGTGGTAATTCTAGAGCTAATACATGCCGACCAGCTCCGACCTTCAAGGACGAGCGCTTTTATTAGAACAAAACCAATACAGATCCGCAAGAGTCCGTTCCCATTTGGTGACTGTGGATAACTTTGAGCCGATCGCACGGTCTTAGCACCGGCGACGCATCTTTCAAATGTGTCTGCCTTATCAACTGTCGATGGTAGGTTATGCGCCTACCATGGTTTTTACGGGTAACGGGAAATCAGGGTTCGATTCCGGAGAGGGAGCCTGAGAAACGGCTACCACGTCCAAGGAAGGCAGCAGGCACACAAATTACCCACTCCCAGCACGGGGAGGTAGTTATGGACGTATATAAGACCGTCCTGGGTGGCTTTTCTCTTCGCTGGTGTGATACCGACCATAAATACGTCAGAGAAATACTGGAGGACAAGACTAGTGCCAGCAGCCGCGGTAATTCCAGCTCCAATAGCATATTAGAATTGTTGCGGTTAAAAAGCTCGTAGTTGGATCTTGGCTTCGAGGCGGGCTGGTTACCTTTGGTTACAATTGCCGTCCTCATAGCTTCACGGTCAGACTGCCGTGGCAACGACTGGCACGACAGGCTGGTGACGATTTTCTTTGAACAAATTAAGAGTGCTCCAAGCAGGTGAGTCCATGCCCGCATAGCCAAGCATGGAATAATGGAATAGGACCTCGGTTCTATTTAGTTGGTTTTCAGAACCCGAGGTAATGATTATTAGGGACAGGCGGGGGCATTCGTATCACGGCGCTAGAGGTGAAATTCTTACACCGCTGTGGCACGAACCGAAGCAAAAGCGTTTGTCAAGAATGTTTTCATTAATTAAAAAAAAAGTTAGAGGATCGAAGGCGATCAGATACCGCCCTAGTTCTAACCATGAACGATGCCGAATAGCAATCCGCCGGGTTACTCCTACGACTCGGCAGGCAGATTCCGGGAAACCAAAGTCTTTCGGTTCCGAGGGAAGTATGGTTGCAAAGCTGAAACTTCAAGGAATTGACGGAAGGATACCACAAGGAGTGGAGCCTGCGGCTTAATTCGACTTAACACGGGAAAATTTACCCGGTCTGGACACTGGAACGATTGACAGATTGAGATCTCTTTCTTGATTCAGTGGGTGGTGGTGCATGGTCATACAGCCACTCGTGTGAGTTGGCGGTTAATTCCGCACGAAACTGGCGTGACTCTCGCCTTTAAATAGACTTGGTAATAGCCGAGGAGACTAAAGTCGACTTCTTAGAGGGATTTGCAGCGTTAAAGTCGCATGAAAGAGAGCCAGTACAGATCTGTGATGCCCTTAGATGTCCGGTGCCGCATGCGCGCTACAGTGGGCGATTCAAAGAGTTTCCTGGTCCAAGAGGACTCCGGGAAATCTTAGAATATCGTTCGTGGTTGTGATCGGGGTCTGCAATTCATCCCGTGAAACAGGAATTCCCAGTAGGCGCGAGTCAGCATCTCGTGTCGAATATGTCGCTGCCCTTTGTACACACCGCCCGTCGCTACAACCCACTGATGACTAGTTGAGTACCTCTGACTGACGTGGCTGCAGTGGCCCTCGTGTCATTCAGCTCCGTGTTGGAACGAGGTGCAAAACTTGTCTTCGTGAGGAAGTAAAAGTCGTAACAAGGTTTCCATAGATGAACATGCGGAAGGATCAAGATAAGCATCTCATGCTCCGTCATAGATGCTCTAAGGAAATGATCATCCCTAATGGGAGGAATTCGAACGCAATCAGGAAAAGCCATGGTGTCCAACCAGACGGGCGAGGTCCCCTTCCTCGTCGTCGTCTGGGACTCGGGACTGGGGTAACCCGGAAGGTACTAGTCTGACTTGCCTTGTGCGGGTCAGCCCTCACCGGGCTGCGGGTCTGCGTGAAGCTGTATCGATCACTGCAAGGCTGCGGTGGGAATAGCATCCCTTTGGTCTTTTCCGAAAGTCCGAGACTGGATTGATCCCATTCGGGGTCTCGGCGGGGTACTTATACCGAGTGTCGTGCTCGGAGAGAGTTCTTGGCTCGTCCACGAACAAAGTTTAAAGATGTTCCGCTCTATCAATCCCCATTTGGCGAAAGCTACTGGGCAATGTTGCTGATTTGCCGAAGCTGCTGTTGGTTGTGTGCTGCTCTGTGTCTGGGAGTAGAGGCAAAGTACTATTACTACGGCCTGTGCTCAAAACCCATTGTATTGTATTGTTATCGAAGCCAGGGCTACCCAAACAGACCTACTACAATACTGGGTCTGCCTTCAACGAAGCCAGGGCTCCACAAACAACCTACTACAATACTGGGTCTGCCTTCAACAAGACCTACGAAAACCTTTTCGAAGTAGACGATACCTTCATAGGGGCTGTGTTCATCATGAATGAAAATTTTTTTTTACCGGTCGTTGGTACTGCCACGCGGAGGCAGTCCGAACAGAGAAATGTTTATTCGTCTTCGGAAACTTTCCCCATGAGTTTATCTATGCTCGCTAAGTGTTTGTAGAGCTCGGACCATTCCAGAAACGAAAGTTGTAACAAAGTAACCACCATTTATTTATTTTCTCCTCCACTCTATTAGGATTGTTTCCCCTTCACTAGCCTTGTTTTCCCTTTTAAAAAACGTGCGGCAATGTTCAAAATTGAGCCGTTCATCTATACGAGCGTCAGTTTGCTTCAGGTAACACAAGTCTCAAAGAAATGTATTTATTTTTTTGACATTACGAAACGAGATCAAACTGTGTTGTTCAGAGCGGTGGAAGGATACAAAAGAATACTCTTTATTTGAAAATCCTGTTGCAAAAGTAACAACTGACATTTATTAAAAATAAAATTCAGATCTTCAAAGGTTACAAAACGGTAAACAGTTCAATTAAATTTCTACTCGAGTCAATTGGAGCGTGACATCAATGCTTCTTTACAAGATACAAACTGCATCGTTATTATTTCCTGTTATTGCGATACAATGATGCTGCATCCTTTTCAACATTTACGTAACGTCTGCTCTCAGGCCGCCAAAAAGATTAAAATGCTGCCTTCGTAATATTTTATTGCACTAATTAATTTGCTCGGCATTGACATTAGTGCAACAGGACGTGCGCAAGTCCTGGTTTAATACGTCCTTTTCCTAATAAAATCGAAAAATGAAAGTGCTCATTGCACCAAGTGCCATTTATTGTGAGTTTGAATAGCTGAAACATTGCTCCATCTATTGAGAGAACTGTAATACACTTAACTGAATGCTGTGAGTCTATCACTGAACATAGAGTGCCATCTATTGGTCCCAAATGAAATCAAACGAAAAATTAATAAGGCTGAATGTCTTTACTTGTATATAATTTTCTCGCCAGTCAATATTCCCCCATACTGCAATTAATTTTCTGCAGCCAAAAAGAAAAAAGAAAGAAAACATTAATTTTAGCCAAGTTTCTCATTTTTTCTCTGATATCGGTGGCCATTATGAATTTTTCAAAATATGGTCAGAATTCCACCAAAATCAATATTCTTCGGAATTTGGACCTCCCCTGTCGATCCGCCGTGTCAAAAATTAAAATTTCCCAATATTTTTTCCGTTTTTTTTTTCGATTTGGGTACAGGTGTAAAGTGTTAAGCATCGGACTGCAGCAAAGCGCCACAGCCTTACTGTTGTTTAATTTCGTCCAAGGGATTCTTAAGAATTTCAATGATTTACGGAATGTTTTGGAGGAACGAGTTCCATTCCGCAAAATTTAGCGCAAAAAAGTGTAGAACACGAGTCGAGTAGCGTCGCCGTTAAATTTTATCCTCAGTCTTTTCTCCAAGACGCACTGCGTGAAACATAGAATCGAGAGCATTGAGTAACAACGAATTAAACTGATGTAACAAGACAGCTTTCGTTGATGGACTTAGGAACAACGGAATCACATTTTGAATCTGTTCAATAGCACCCAAGGCCACATTTTCATCGGCGCTTC
This sequence comes from Lithobius niger, assembly GCA_023313725.1. NCBI lineage: Eukaryota > Metazoa > Arthropoda > Chilopoda > Lithobiomorpha > Lithobiidae > Lithobius > Lithobius niger. The sequence continues at coordinate 98,593 of JAHWFP010051597.1, read as the reverse complement.
CGCCAAAATTATCTTTGTTGGCCCTACGTTTCAAAATTTCTTGATTTAAATCGCCGTGATTTTTTAACAAGACTTCCCACTCCTGAGTTTTCAAATCAATTTGCGACTGGCCCGACGTGAAGTTGACGACAGCATTTTCTCCTAAGGAAGTGACTTATACGGTGGTGTGAGGGCCCAGGGTGAAAACATTATCGTTACTCATATTAGTTACTTGCGGTCTTTAATAATAAGAGGTATTGATTTTATTTATTTTTTTTATGCTCTTATCCTTCAAACTCGTAATGTACCTCTAACAAATGGTGCCCAGTCGGAATGACTCTTGAATTGGAGACCAAAATCGTGTTCCCAATTTGCAGTTCTATTGGCGTCCTGTCAAAGCTGACCACGGTGGCTGCCTCACCAGCAATTTTATGAATGGTCTTAATCGAATTAGCTCCGACCTGCAAACCCACTTGGAATGGAATGTTGATTCGTGAGGCAAGGGCTATTACTTTAGTTATCCGACCGAGTTCGGAAGCCGTGATGTACTGTTGGCCATTTTCTGACAACCATTTAAACTTATCTCTCGTTTCTAAAACAGTAGACGCGCCTGAGAACTCGTAATTCCCTCCTAATCCGATTTACTTGTCTGTCTTACATATTTCTTGGTCGCTGCGTCTGCGTCACTGGATGGTTGACCCAAATTTACTAATTTCTAGTCAGCCAAGCTTAAATTTCCATCGAAATCTTTACTCAAACCTATTTCAGATTTCAGGTAACCTAGAGTGACTGCTTCGTTTTGACTGGTGGGAGCCCCCAAATCAACTATTCTGTTTCCAGATAAACTCAAATTGCCTTCTACAGTTTTGGAGAAACCAAGTGCGTTTTTAACGAATGTGACGTTAGCAGCGTCTGAGTCAGAAAGAGGAGGGGCTAGGTTGGTAATTCTCTTCTGCCTGGCATTAAAATCAGTGTCTGGTCCACTCAAGAAATCTCCATTATGCGATGCCGTTTTGATCCGTTTTACAGAGCTACCAAATTTATCGACGAAGCTCATATTTTTTTCTTCAAGTTATAGATAATTTGAAAAAAGTTTTAACTCTGGAACAAACGTTGAATTACGTACAAGCAATACTGGCAACACAGTACCTCTCTAGAATCTTGGATACGTCGGTGGTTGGATAGGAAGTTACCACCGAGATATCTTTTGATCTCTAGAGGAGCTTTTAAACCAAAAGAATCGAAATAAAAACAGCAGCTGGGCCCTCCAAGGAAATAACACACCCAGTGGCTTCCTGGAGCTGAGGAGTCTTGTAAATTGACTATGCCACTCTCTCCATTCCGCCGCAAACGTTGAGGAAGGAGGTCTTTGCTGAACGTCCCTCTGTAATTGGTAACGCCTAATTTTTCGACATATCTGTTTAAATCTACATTAGTCAGAGCCCTGTTTAATGGGACACGTGTTTCAGATAAAAACCTCGTCCAGGGTTTTGGTAGTTTTTCTTTTTTGTGACATCTTTTTTCTAAGTTTTTTTAGTCCGGCTTCCTTCTTTCTATATATGGCGAGCGCCTCAATGGCGGCGTTATGCCGTTTCAATTCTTGCAGCTGCCTGGCGTTATTCCTGGCCGAGTTGACGGCTCTGGAGATGCCAGATTCTGCTCCAGCTAAACCACTGATGGCACTCAACCCCGCCAAGGCGGGTAGGAGAGGAATTATGCCGCCAGTTTGATTACAAGAAAGTTTCGAGCTCAGTCCTCGACCTGCTTTGCGAGCCTTCAATACTTTACCATGTTGCGTTTTAGTGAGTGGAAGCGTCACATTCCCTCTCTTTAGCTGAGAATTGGAAAGGCGGAAAGAAGGAACTTTGCCAGCTTTGACGTGTTTTGCTTTTGTGGGGAGTCAAAGAGACTGCTACGTTTTTGTACATGATTTTTCCTCTTTATGAAAAATAAAATAAAATAGAAAATATCATACCAAAACCTCGACTTTACTCCTGTCCAATTTCAAATACATTATTCTGTCCCTAATGACCAATGCTAAAGCTTTCGTATTTTGTGGGACGGCAGCCCCGAAGCGCATTTTTACTTGCAGATCTATAACTGACGAGGACAATCTCTCTGACTGTTTTGAGACGTCGAGGGCAACCAAAGGATAATTCTTCGAGAACGTATTGACTTCATAAGCTGGTCCGGACGATCCTGACCCCAACCCGTAGTACTGCTTCCTAAAATCTACGATCATTTGATACAAGTTAGAAATGTTACCTTGCGGAAAATTTAAATTTAAATCGAGAAAAGGGTAACGTTCGGGATTGAGTGTTACGTGGACGTCTGTAAAGTTACAGTGATTGAAGACTGCCAGATTTTTTTTCACATCGTTGTCTCTAGCAGTTTGAAAACCTATTACTATCCACCTCGGCCGTTGAACAGAACTGGTGGTGATCAATCTCCAAGCGCAGCTTGTCAAGGTGGGAAGGTCTAACTGGTCAGCGTACCAGTGTCTGAATGCGAGGGGGACGCTGATGCTAGAATCCACCATGGCGTACAGTTTGTTTTTTTGACCGTCGGAGGAAATCACGTGCGGGAGGAACCAAGTTATTTGTTCTAAGACTATCTTGCCGGCATCAACTCCCGACGCTCTGAATCTAGCATTATCGTCCGACGATCGAATAAGCACCAGCGTTTGTTGACAAGCATATAAAATTTTCGTATAGTCTTCACAAAAGCCCAGTAAGTGGGACAATGGCAGGGCGAAGGAAAAACTGCCTTTCGGGTTGCGGGCAAAGAGCACGTCTCTTTTGTGTTTCAGAATCAAATTTGTAGTATCGTCAGTTAAAGATGCATTATGGGAGTCCAAAATCCATCCTCTATTGGTCAATTCTGCCTGCTGCTCTGGAGAGTAACTTACTAAGCCTTTAATGGTGCTTGCAAAACCGGGCATATTTAATTGGTCGACTGTCTTGTCGCCTATTTTATATTGTATCATGCTAAATAAATATGCGGCGGCGTTATTCACCAAAGCAATTTTATCTGTCACGGCGTATGCCGAACTGTCGGAACTCTTGACAAGAACACCTTTCACGTGAATGTAGCTTTTGTGCGGGTGGGTGAATAAATCTTGGTTCTGAACCGTAATTCTGATTTCGCTGTTGGGAGTATTCACGTTCGTACCCACTATTGGCCCGTACTCGTGATAATTGTAACTGACGACTGATTCGTCCAGTATGAATGGTTCTGTAAGGTTCAGATATTCTTCATTGCTCTTCATCTTTAGGCACTGATGAGACTGTCTATGAATTTGACGTTTTCAGGACTCAGAAATTGTCGCCTTCTAGCTCTGAAAGTCTCGTTGTTCCCCCCTTTCGCTCGTGGCAATGTTTCTATCTTATAAGAGCCTCCCAATTGGTTGTGGACTATTGGTTCTTTAGCTAAAGGTAGACTGGGAACAGTCGGTTTAATAATATTCTATTGAATTTCAACATTTTAGGTTTTTTATTTTTTTCGTAAGTGTAGTCTCATCGTTAATGTCTCACCTCTCAAATTAACAGGCCTGTTGGCCTGGTCGGTCAACCAAATTCTAGTAGAGTAAACCACGTTTTTAGTAACGGGCAGATATGTCAGATTGTGAGGCGAAGAAACCACTTTATATCCCGGGGAGACGTTGGGGAAAAACGAGTAAAGAGTCGGTTGCGATGATCCGTTCACGTAAGAACCAGAAACCAAGTCGCAATGTACCAGTATGCTATTTACATTTATTATGTTGACAGTGTTTGGTCCTATGTATTCCCCAAATTCGTAAGTCTTAGCTTCGAAACCAAAAATCTTTCCGATACTGGACGGTTCAGAAAAATCAACCTTATATCTCCTGTCAGTAATAGTTAGTTCGCACTTTAGAGTGTTTACGTTGCCATTTAATAGAACGTAGGAAACGTTATTAGTCTTGTCCCAATGCTTGCTCTTTTTGAATTTTCTGTAAATGATGTTTATAATTTTGTCTAATTCATAACAACCTTCTGAGACGACGATTTTAATCTAGGTGTTACCGCTGTCCGCCCTGTAAGTGAAAGAGTCGGTCACGTCCTCTATAACGTTAGGAATGGAGTTGTAAGTTTCCAGATTGACTAGAGCCAATTCGTGAGCACCTTCCAATATCAACGGAGAAGGAAAACTGGTCACAAAGTAAGTTTTTTCAGAGGAAAGTATGATCGACATATTCTCAGTTTAATACATTAGTTAACATCTACCGAATTCACCGATCAGTTTTCGGTACTCTCCATCGGACAGCAATGCTTTGCTCCGCATTTCTGTGAAAATGTGCACGAATTCTTCGTCCAGAGAATTATTGCCAGCCTCTGTAGAGGCTCTGAGTAGCTTTAGTCTTTCGCACAAGTCATTCGGATCTCTAAAGAACCGGTATCCTTCCCTATAACCTCGGCAGGTCTGCCCCAAACAGGTTTTATAAAAGTCGTGTACTTGAAACCGGCGCTGGACTTTAGTCTTCTCGTACTGTCGTCGTTGTTGTGATATATGGCTTTACTCCTCTTCAGAATATCGTGGTAGTTCAAAAGGCTAGCATCTCCATCCGGTGGCTTCGAAGGGTTTTTTAACATAACCAACTGCCACAAATTGTTCGTCCCTTCGTACTTTTTTCCTCCCACGATCAAGTCGTCATCTTGAAATTGTACCTCCATTGCACCAATCAAAAAACGTTTAGTCTCCGGGTCGTATTGAATGCCAAAAGTAAGGTCGGTCAGAGTCTCCTGAGTGGCAAACATGCTTAGATACTTGGTAGCTCTTCCATTTGTCTCCTACGAGCCCCCGGCGTGAGGGCAAGTGACATGTCGGAGGGCGGGTCAGGTAATGCATCCATGGAACTGGAGAGTCGTCTCCTGGCACCCGCGCGAAGCTGTATCTCACCATGATTGTCACTGTCTATATTCTCGTCTTCAGTATCGACACGGCCCGTTGCTGCTACCAGAGCTTTCTGAATATGCTCTAACCATTTCCCGTGATATTTTTCTTGTTTCTTCTGTCCAGCCTCTAGAGCCAACAGTTCTTTGATTTGTCGTTGACGCTGAGCCGAAGCCTCGCTTCCCTGTAGCATCTGCATTTTAGTCTGGTCTACTATATGATCAACTACTGGTTTGAATATCTTTTGCAAATGTTCAGATTCTGTCTGCTTTTCCAGTTTTATATTTTGAAATTTTTGTTTCAGACGCTTTTTTAGAGCCTCGTACTGATCAACCGTTTTCTGGGGTTTGCTTCTCTTAGTTTTAGTTTTAGTAGACATGACTTGAACAGATTTATTTCAACTTTTCCTTGGTCTCAACTTTGATTTGGTTGGATTTCTCATTTGCATGTATTTGTTCCAACGGAGGGGCTGATTAAGGTACTGGATTCGTAAAAATAGTTTTTTTTGGCACACAAAATTTTTGTTATGAGACAAGTTTACGCGAGGAAATAACTATGTACAATTCAATTTGCTTACGTATGTTCAATGCACGAGTTCTTGGCACAACAAATGAAAAGCGTACGGTACTTTTATGCTCACGATCAAACCTCTACGGCACACGCTGCATTTTTAGAGCCTCGTACTGATCGACCTCTTTCTGGGGTTTGCTTCTCTTATTTTTAGTTTTAGTAGACATGACAGTTTAGTACTTTATAAAATAATGTTTAAGTCAACAAACGTTAATGTCAACAAAAACCTTCAGCAGACACGTCGTTGTTAGTCGAGCATTCTTCTATACCTTCGACCCAAGGGTTTAGTTTTATCGATGAGTAGGAATCCGTACGGAACAGAGTTCCAAACCTCACCACACATGCTACGAAACTCGTCGAAATCATGTCACTACTAATGTGGTTATTAAAGACATGTTTGAGGTTTGCTTCATCTTGCCTGAAGAGAATTATAATGTTGGAATTGTCTCGAGTAACTCTCTTGGGTATCCTGCTGTAAGTCTGACATAAATAAAAGATCAAGGCATCCGCGTGCCTGCCGTAGGCAAAATAGCGTTCGATTCTGTCTTGTTTCTCAATCATGAAATCGTCCAATAAAATTACCGTTTTGCCACATGGCAGGTCTTCTGGTGGTAGGATATCTTCGTTGTTGGAACAAAAGGTAGCTACGCCCGGACATATTTCCTCGAAAGCTCTCCTGAGATGGAAATATTTGTTTTGAAATAAAGACTTGGAGTACACGCGCAGGCTGTCATAATTCAACCAACCTGGATTGCAAATGAAATTTATAACTAAATTGGTCTTTCCACAACCGGCAGGGCCGCAAATGATGCACCTTACGTCCTCTGGAAAATTCAGTAAATTACCAGTCGATGGTTGCTTATTGACATCAGCTATGTCATAATTTAACACTTTCATCTTTCAGCTGCTTTAAGAAAAACAATGGTATTTTGATAAATTCTCTGCAAAACTAGTATCTAAAATACCTTTTAATTCTCATTTTATAAATAAACAGAGATGTACTGCCTCAAATGCAAAAGAGTTACAGCCAGTAAAAATGTCAGGCACGTTGTGACTAAGAATTATCGACAACTTCTGAAGGGCGAGTGTAAAGTGTGCGGCACGAGGAAAGCACAGTTTCAGAAGAGCAGAGGCTCTGGGTTGTTCAACAGCGCGATAGACAAGTTGCCGGTGGAACTTCACATTCCGGGATACAACTATTGCGGTCCGGGAACAAAACTGAACAAGAGACTGAACAAAGGCGATGCTGCTATCAATTCTCTGGATGAGGCCTGCAAACAGCACGACATCGAATACTCTGCCAAACCAGACTTGGAACGAAGGCACGAAGCTGATAGAAAGTTGGCCTCCGATGCAGTAAAAGTAGCAAAATATAGCAAAACTGGTCTGAAAGAGAAGTTGGCAGCAGCTGCCGTAGCCGCAGCTATGAAAACCAAAGTAAAGTTGGGAATGGGAATTAAAAAAAAAGTTCAAATGGAAACTTCAGTGGAGGAGCTACACAAGCCAGCTAGGCGAAACTTTCCGAGGAGGCGCGGTATTAGCTACGGGATAGGTGATTTAGTTCAAGTGGACCTGGTGGCGATGATACCTTACGCGGAACAAAACGAAAATTACAAATACTTGCTGACTGACATCGATGTATTCTCTAAATACGCTTGGGCCGTCCCTGTGAAATCGAAGAATGCCGCGGATGTCACTGGCGCTTTTAACGAGATATTAAACACGATGTCTAATCCACTTAAAAGCCTGCAAAGCGACGAAGGGAAGGAATACTATAATAAAGATTTTACAGCACTAATGAAACGCCACAAAATAAACCACTATTCGACTAAGTCAGAACTCAAGGCGAGCGTAGTAGAACGCCTAAATCGCACATTGAAGTCGAACATGTGGAAACGGTTAACTCTGCGAGGTAACCACAAGTGGATAGACATTATAGATGAAATTGTCAAAGATTACAACGACAGAGTTCATTCTACCATTAAAATGAAACCATCCGAAGTAACTAAACGTGATGAACCGGAGATCAGAAACATATTGCTGAAAAAGAGCCCTTCCAAAAAGAAGAAGAATAGTTTCAAAGTCGGGGATTTAGTAAGAATGACAACGGCAAAATCTGTATTCGACAAGGGATATTTGCAAAAATTACCAACGAACTGTTTCCGAGGTGAGTGAAGTCAGAAAAACTCGACCGACTTGCTACAGGTTGGTCGACCAACTGGGTAGTAAAATCGAAGGCACTTTTTACGAGCAAGAGTTGCAGAAAACTAACGTGCCGGATCTGTTTTTAGTCAAAGAGATTATGAAGACTAAAAAAGTGGGAGGGAAAACTCGTTACCTCGTCAGGTGGAAAGGCTACGACGAGAGCTTCGACAGTTGGCTCGACGAAAAGCCAGTTGTTCTAGGAAAATAACAACAAAAATACCAAAGTTTTCCTCTTTTTATTTATATTATTAAATTGAGACCAGGACGTTGAAATTATTACTGCTCATGTTATTTATTTTAATAAACAGAATCATTCAGTTAGAGCGATGGAAAAAATGAACTTTACCTGCGTTTACTGCGCTCAAACGTATCCTACCGGAGAAAGATTGATACAACACCTCGTAGAGACACACAGGAATAGTTACCCACCCGAGTTCGATTGCTTTGAGAGGGTGTTGGGCTGTACAGACGATCCCATCCTCTGTGAGCAAGGACTCAAACACAGAAAGTACACGAAAGCTGTGCAGGCTGTAGACCCGTTGTACCTTTTAATGTTGATGTGAAGAGGTATAGAAGCTCTACCGTACGAATGACTCCGGCAACTGGTGACTTGCAGAGCTCAAATTGGATTAGGAGTGAGTTTCGTTCGAAATGGCCAAGAAATACCAACTGGATGTCAGTCCCGCTACCCCCCAATCTATAATCCGTTAGATATTCCCAAGTTACTGGACGGAGCTTATGCTAAAATCCAACGTTCTATCGACGAATTCGCCGAAAGAGGGAGTGGTTGGGTGATAAATCGCTCCTACGAACTCACAATCCGAGTAGCAAAAATCGACCCGCTCAGACCAGGCTCTTACATTCCTCTGCCAGCAAAATGGAAGTGTGTAGTCAATGTTCAAAATTTCACAGACCACAAGTGCTTCTTGTATTCATTCCTGGCTGCCAAACACAAATTAAGCTTGGTGAATCCGAAAGAATACGAAGTATACGTGAGAACGGTAGATTGTTCGATGCTGGACTTTCCAACGCGGCTGGATCACATTGACTCATTCGAGATGGCCAACAATCATTTATCGATCAATGTGATTGCTTATACCAAAGAGAACGGCTTGCATCCCCTTCGTGTGAGCACGAATTTTAAAGGCCAACCCGTAGATCTTCTTTTAATTACCGACGAGTCGACACATTTTCACTACTGCGCCATCGTGGATTGTGACCAATTTCTCCGACACCAGGGATCGGGAAGCAACCCGAAATATTACTGTCGAAATTGTTTCGCCGCTTATGGAAAGGCATCGCTGAGAGACAAACACAAACTGGACTGTACAAGAACCAATCCGTTACCTCAAGCGCTCAAATTCTTAAAACCGGGCGAAAACATTTTGAAGTTTGAAGCTTTCAATAGAAGAAATGTTCACCCTAAAATCATATACGCCGATTTCGAGCGCCTTCTGAAACCCGTTCCTTCCTCTAACAGCTCCGGGAAGAAAATTAACCACAATCAACCTTGCAGCTTCGGCTACATCGTGGTGGGGTCTGGAAACTTTCAAAAAGCTGCTTATTACCTGGGATAGGATGCCGTTGAAGAATTCCTCGATCAGTTGGTGATTGAAGCGCGGGAGTACGACGAAACATTAAAAAGAGTCCAACCACCATGCCTCACTCCGGTCCAAGAGGCTAATTTTAACCACGCTGTAGACTGCATCCACTGCAAAAAGCCATTCGGTTCAAAAGACGAAAAAGTCCGGGATCACTGCCACGTTACCGGCCAGTACAGAGGAGCTTCTCACTCGAGTTGTAATCTGAATGCCCGAGAGCGCACCACGATTCCCGTGGTATTTCACTGCCTCGAAGCTTACGATATGTATCTACTGGTAAGAGCGGTGCACAAGTTTCCGAAAAAAGTAGAAGTCCTCGCGAGAAATACGGAGAGGTTCATGAGCATGACCATCACCGTTGAAACGGGATGGGATGAAAAGAAAAAAAAGAAAACGTACATTCGGCTTAAGTTCGTAGACAGCTATAATTTTCTCTCCTCTTCGCTAAAAACTCTGGCGGAGAGACATAAACGAGATTACGAGTTTAGGGCGGTGAAGCTGTTCTTGAAAGGTGGTGGGTAGGACAAATGGTTCCTTCCCGAAGTCCAGGAAGAGACTGCCGTGGATCTGTTAACCCGTAAGGGTTACTACCCATACGAACACGTCTCCAACATAAGTGTGTTCGAAGAGCAGTCTTTACCACTGAAGGAAGACTTTTATTCCAAACTCAAAGAAGAAGGCCTAACTGACGATCAATACGATCACACCAAAAAGATTTGGAGTATGCTGAAAATCAAAAAGTTTTCCTCTTACCACGAAATGTATCAGCTAACCGATTGTCTGCTTTTGGCACACATTTTCGAAGAATTCCGCAAGATCTGCTTGCGAGACCACGACATAGATCCGTGCTATTACGTCTCCACTCCAGGGTTTAGCTGGGCGGCAGCTCTGAAGATGACCAAGGCCGAGCTGGAACTATTTACTCACCCTAGCAAACATAACTTCATCTTGTCGGGAATACGGGGTGGAGTTAGCTTCATTAGTCGAAGGTTCGCGAAGGCCAACAACCCGTACATTCCCGAAACGTATGATCCAACAAAACCTAACAAGTACATCATCGATTGGGACCTCAATAGCGCTTATGGCTGGTCCATGAGCCAGCTGCTGCCTTACAACGGCTTTAGGTATTTGACTAAAGATGAGATTCGAGCTTTCGACGTGACTAAGATAGCAGACACGTCATCGGTAGGATACATTC
>JAHWFP010051597.1:74547-88029 GCA_023313725.1 Lithobius niger | reverse complement strand
ACTACCCGCTTGCTCCTGAAAAATTTGAAATAAGAGAAGAATTAGTTGCAGACTATTCGAAATCTTTGTTGCGAGGAAACCAGTGAAACCTGTCGTGAAGCTAGTGGCCAACCTACTGGGGAAGACGCGTTACGTAATTCACTACCGTAATCTAAAATTTTATCTCGAACACGGCTTGGTCCTTCGTCACATCAGGAGGGTGCTGAGTTTCAATCAGAAGCCCTGGTTGAAACAATATATAAATTTTCATACGGCAAAACGAAAGGAATCGAAGACGGTGTCTGTAGGGGAATTTCACAAGTTGTGTCCTAATTCGGTGTTTGGGAAGACGATTGAACAGAAACAGAAAAGAAAAGTCAAGCTATGCACCGACAGCAAGCGAGCCATCAAATATTCCACCCAACCCAACGCCGATTCGTTTCGGATATTGCACGAAAACCTGGTTCAGATCAACTCGAAAGTACGCAAGGTGACGTGTGATATTCCCACCTACTCGGGGTTTGCCATACTAGAGTTGTCCAAACTCCTTCTCTACGAATTTCACTACCGATACATACGTCCCCAATATGGAGATCGTGCATGACTGCTGTTCACAGACATGGACTCGCTGTGCTATTGCATCGAAACCGTGGACGTGTATGCGGACATGGCTAAAGACATGAGTAGATTCGACACTAGCAACTATGATCCTCAACACCCACTGTTCTGCAACGTCAACAAGCAAGTGTTGGGAAAGATGAAAGATGCCATGAAGGGAGTACCGATAAAAGAGTTTGTGGGGTTGAGTAGCAAGATGTATTCGCTCGTGACGTCCCAAAGCAAAACGAAAAAAGCGAAGGGAATTTCCAAGAGATTCGTGGAGAATCACTTAAGCCATGATGATTATAGGGCGACTCTCCATTCGAATGAGGAACAAAGGGGGAGTTGGTACAAGATCGCCAGTGACAGCCATCACCAGCTGGCCACGACCGTGGTGAATAAATCCCTACTGTCGGCCTACGATGACAAGAGATTCCTCGTAAACGAAGTAGAAACTTTTGCAATCGGACATCGTGGCATCAAATATATTTCTTTCCATGAGGATGATGACTACGATGGGGCTGTGCTGATGAATGATTTGTTCATGGCGTCTTTAGATGATGACAATAACGGAGTATGGACAGGTATGTCCGACGGTATAATCAGCGATGAAGAGGCGGAAACTTGGTGGAACGGGGATGAAGTGGAACAGAGGCTGAAAGAAGTTGATATTGTCGAGGTTCGAGAAGCCGAGATGAGGAAATTGCGGATGAGGGAGAGTAGGCAGTTGAAAGTGCAAAATCCAGAAGAGTGGAAGAAGAGAGCCAGGGATAAACGAAGACGGTTAGATAGGGATAGGCACGCTACACTAACTCCTATCCAGAAAAAGAAAAAACAAGCTGCGGAAAAAGATCGACGTGCGAGAATGACTGAAGAAGAGAAAATAGTGTTCAGAGAAAAAAGAAGGTTGGCTCAAAGAGAGCAAAGAGAGAAAAAGAAACGAATGGCTCGGTGATTTGTTGCTTGTAATAATGTTTGTTGAATAAAATATCAATAAAAATTTTTTTTATTAAAGAACAAACTCATCATGGACACCACTAGCGGTTATTTTATGCTGAGTAAATACCTCAATGTCACGATTGAAAGCGGACCGACTCTCGTTTTTAACAAACAGGCAGGGCTTACCACAGAGTTGAGACTCAACTCGTTGGAATGGACCTACCTATATCGACTGGGTGAAAAGATCAACAGATCTGTACTCAATCAGTGGAGGGAGCAATTGCAGTCCATGGACGAAGAAGAAAATAGGTTCGCCTGGAAAGGTTGGGAAAGCATGGACGAGGGTCTATGGAAAAGCATTATGGATCCCACTTCGAAACAGGTCTTCGAGCCGTTCATCGAAATAGCCGGGAAGTGTTAATCGAGCAATTGGAGCTAACTGTACACAAAAAACATATGTTGGCAATAATGTTGGAACTGTCCAAACTCGACAGCAGAAACAAAATGAAATTCTTGTTGGATTTTAAAATGAAAGCGCTTCGTGTCGGAGAGGAGAAAAGAATCAGAGTACGATTTACGAATGACGACACGCAAGTGCACTTTGTGGAATATGACCCTAAAACAACGGCGGTGGTTACTTTGTCACAACTTTCGTTTACGGAATGGTCCGAGCTCTACAAACACTTTGCGAGCATAGATAAACTCATAGGGAAAGTTTCCGAAGACGAATAAACATTTCTCCGTTCGGACTGCCTCCGCGTGGCAGTACCAACGACCGGTAAAATAAAAAAAATTTTCATTCATGATGAACACAGCCTTTATGTAGGTATCGTCTACTTCCAAAAGGTTTTCGTAGGTCTCGTTGAAGGCAGACCCAGTATTGTAGTAGGTCTGCTTGTGGAGCCCTGGCTTCGTTGAAGGCAGACCCAGTATTGTAGTAGGTCTGTTTGGGTAGCCCTGGCTTCGATAACAATAGAATACAATGGGTTTTGAGCACAGGCTGTAGTAATAGTACTTTGCCTCTACTTCTGGGGAACGTTGATGTTGAGTGCGAGAATCGGGAAGAGAGAGAGAAATAACCCAGGGCCTGCCAATAATGTTGCTCCGTTAGGTCTTTGATCGTCCCGTGATTCTCTGGAATCTCTCGGGCGCACTGGCTATGCGGCAGGTACGCAATCGGCAGTATACTGGACTTGCGAAGATAGAGAGATAACCCAGGGCCTGCCAATAATGTTGCCCCGTCAGGTCTTTGATCGTTCCGTAATTCTCTGGAATCTTTCGGGCGCACTGGCTATGCGGCGGGTACGCAATCGGTAGTAAACTGGGCTTGTGGCGAGAAAGTTCCCGATTCCCTTCGGTGTCTCTGTGACTTGGATGTGGAGTAGTCGTTATTGTGTTTGCTGGTGTCGGTCTTGTACTGTGCATTGGCGACGCGATCGGCCAGGGCAGATGGTAGTGTAGTGCGAGTCGTAGGGAATAGTTCTTGTGACTAAACCTGAGTGGCACAAAACCGTAAGGTGTGAGATCCGTCAAACCTGGACAGCGTATCACCACCCCGCTACGACCGGGCAGGATGAGAGCACGGCATAACAGAGTTGGTTGGTTTGTTGGTGTGCGTGGCATGGGGGTCCTTTGTTTTAAGCTGGTTGGAGCTATTGGACTATTGGCAATGCTTCGATGATGAATCGTTGGGTCCTGGGCTTGGATCTGCCATTCTGATGTGGAGTTGAGCCATTGGACCAGTGGTGACGAAGACTTGGTTGATGAGCACTGTGGCCCCGACATTCTAGGCTGGTCGAGCATTTTGGACTGGTGGTGACGCTTTGGTGGTGAGCGACGGATCCCCCTTGCCTTCGTGCCGGCAGATCCCCATTCTAAACCTGAGTCGACCCTTCGGACAGAGTTGCGAGACTGGTAAACGTAAGCTGTTGCATCGACGATCCCCTAGTCTTCTTGTGAGGATCGATCCCTTGCTTTAGGTACGACGTTTCGTTCTAAGCTTGTCGAGCTGTTTGGACTAGTGGGTTTGGTGGAGATCGGTACGCCTTTCTTAACCGGTTGTTGGACCGAGTAAGCAAGACGAGTAGTGAGCATTCTCGTCCTTTGGCTACACTGTTCCGAAATGGTCGAGCTGTTCGGACTTTGGTTGTGGCTTTGGTTGTGGGTCCTGCTAGCGGACCCCACTCCTCGTAAGTCAACCTGGACCGAATTGCGAGACTGATGAGCAGTGCAAGTCCTCGATGTTGTGCTCGATGTTCTAAACTAGGTTGGAGCTGTTTGGACAAGTGGCTTTGCTTGGTGAAGATTGGAACGCCTTTCTAAACTGGGATGAGCCATTGGACCGAGTAGCCAAAACTTGGTGGTGAGCATTCGTTCTCCTTGAGGGTGTGCTGTCTCTGAGCTGCCCCTCTTGTGCTCGAAACTGGTTCGAGATGTTGGCTGCAGGCCTGTGAGTCAGGTGAGTCCTGCTGAAAGAGTTAGCGGCTTGGCCCTACCGCAAGCTTCCTCCGTCGGTCTTCGGGCAATGGACAAGTACGCAAGGGTAGCATGTCGGGCCGTGTTTGAGCTCGAGTAGGTGGACAATCCTAAATTGCTTGGTTTGCATGTCTCCGTCTTGAAATTAACTTTGACTTAGCCCTACCATAATCTTACTCCGTCGGTCTTCGGGCTGCGGACGGGCAGGTAAGGGGTAGCATGCTGAGCCGTGTTCTGAGCTTGAGTAGGAAGACGATCATGACTCGTTGCCTCGTGCCTCTGTGTCTTGGATTATAGGAGTGCCTTAGCCGCTCTGTGTCTAGGGAACATTGATGTCGAGTGCGAGAATCGGGTGTGAAAGACTGCGAGCCCTTGGCCTGCCAATTATGTTACTCCGTCAGGTTTTTGCTCGTCCCGTGATTCTTCGGAATATCCCGGGCGCACTGGCTATGTGGCGGGTAGGTTTCAGGTAGTATACTGGGCTTGTAGTATGTGAGTGAAAGCCAGGCCGGGGCGCACTGGCTATGTCGCGGGTAGGTTACAGGTAGTATACCGGGTTTGTTGCGAGAAAGAAATTCCCGATTACCTTCGGCCTCTCTGTGACTTGGATGTGGAGTTGTTATTAGCTGGTGTTGGTCTTGTACCGTGCATCGGTGAAGCTATTGGCCAAGTGGCAATGTCGTGCGAGCCGTAAGGATTAGTTCTCGTGACTAAACCTGGACGGTGCATCACCATCCCGCCCGGGAGGGATGAGAGCCTGGCATAATTCGGCATTGGTTGGCTTGTTGATGAGGATGGCGTGCTGGTCATTTGCTCAAAGCTGGGTGCAGCCATTGGACTAGTAGTGATACTTCGGTGATGAATTGGTGGGTCCTCGCCTTCAGGCTTGGATCTGCCATCCAGATCTGGAGTGGAGTCATTGGTGCGGTGGCAAAAGACTTGGCTGATGAGCATTGTTGTCCCGACGTTCTAGGCTGGTCGGGCTGTTTGGACTGGTGGCGACGCTTTGGTGGTGAGCGACGGATCCCCCTTGCCTTCATGCTGGCAGATCCCTGTTCTAAATTGGGTTGAGCCGTTGGACCAGAAGCAAAGACTTGGCGACGAGCAGCTTGGCCTCGTCTTCGGGCTTGGAAGGTTCTAAGCTGTTTGAGCTGTTTGGACAGGTGGCAACGCTTTGGCAGTGAGCTGTGGGTTCATCCTGTAGCACATCTCCAGAGTGCTGCCAGACCTAGCAGCAATAGTGGCTGTGAGCCCTTTAAGCTCGGAGAGGTCTCTTGGAACTGGTCGGAGCAGTTGGACTAGTGGCTTCATTTCGGTGACGAGTGGTACTCCATTCTGAACTGTAGGTGACCTATTCGACCTGCAGCAAAGACTGGTTGGAACTTGTTGAAAGGCAGTCGTTTCGAGCGTTGCCAGCGCCTCACTAAAGTGGGTGTTTGACAAGACATTCATGAACAAGCTGGCTGATGAGGTGGCTAGGTGTCGAACATTGGGACGTTCATGCTTTCCGACGAGTTCTGTAGTGTAGTGATCCACCCGAGGCCCGTCTTTCCTTCTGGTCTCGAAGGTTAGGCCATCGATGACTGTGGATCATGAGGGTGTGGTGGCAGGGCAGAGACCACTACTTACAAGCCTGAGGATGGCCCTTACTGGATGATGACTTGGATGATAACTTGGCATGTGGCTAAGTCCAAAAAATGGGACTGAGGGGATGGACTTGGTCTCGACCATCCCTGAATCAAAACAGACCCGCATACTAGCCAAGCTCCGCAATGGTGGAGTTTGGCTTTTTTTTTAACCCATATGGTGACGGTTAACATCGCAATACCCAGAGAATTTGGCTAAGTCCAAGTCTTGACAGACCCTGCAATGAGGCAAGGTTTGGCTTTTTTCTGACCTATTTCCATTACCCCATATGGTGACGATTAACATTGCAATACCCAGAGAATTTGGATAGGTCCCAGCAATGAGGCAGGGTTTGGCTTTTTTTTACCCTTAGAATGGTGACGGTTAACATCGCAATACCCAGATAATTTGGCTAAGTCCCAGCAATGAGGCAGGGTTGGCTTTTTTTACCCTTAGAATGGTGACGGTTAACATCGTAATACCCAGAGAATTTGGCTAAGTCCAAGTCTTGCCAAACCCTGCAATGAGGCAGGGTTTGGCTTTTTTTCCCCTTAGAATGGTGACGCTTAACATCGCAATACCCAGATAATTTGGCTAAGTCCCAGCAATGAGACAGGGTTGGCTTTTTTTTACCCCTAGAATGGTGACGGTTAACATCGTAATACCCAGACAATTTGGTTAGGTCCAAGTCTTGCCAAACCCTGCAATGAGGCAGGGTTTGGCTTTTTTTCTGACCTTTTTTTTATTACGCCGTATGGTGACGGTTAACATCGCAATACCCAGAGAATTTGGCTAAGTCCCACCCAAAGAAAACCCCACACCCCGCCATCACCTGAGACCTAGCATTCGTCACGGTTTCACGTTCGGATTGAGTACCTGAAGCCACGACGAATACCGGGTCCAGCGACAGTGGGGTTTGGGGCTTTAAGTCTTTTCCTGAAAAGTCAAAGTCACAGTTAGGCAAAGGGCAACATAATACTGAACAAAAGTTACAAGGTTTATTCGGCGTTGGATGTACAAACCTATACAAGTTCAAAGAAAATTCAGCCTAAATATCGATATCCAGGTGGTCTTGATGCAGCTGGTAACAAGTTCTTCCACCATGCCTTCTTCTCGAGCTTTCGTCCGTGCACTCGTTCGACAAGTGGCGCACCACCAGATGGTCTCGTGCCGTTCTTGTCTGTACTTCCAGCACACCTGGCATCTGCTGCTCGTCATACTCTTTTCGTGGCGATGACTGGTACCCAAGACGGCTGGAAGTCTTATGGGGCGTGTCTTGCGTACTCGATTGATGAGTTGCTCGATTGATGAGTTGGTTGGCCAGCGATCTTCGGTAAGTAAGCTGGGAGCGTTTGCCAGCCCTATCGAGGCCGCAGACCATGACCATGTTGAGCCTGGCATTGAGGAGAATCTGGTTGAGCTTTTGGAAGAAAATGTAGCGGTGCCATCTAATGGACCTCTTACCGACGTAGAAAGAGGAGATGAGGTGATTGGCAATGTCCACGCCATTCATACACTCCGTGTAAGTCGTGGCTGCTGGTGGGCAAGTGACTAGGTGTTTCTTGCCCCCGATGAGTCTTCCGACGGTACATTTTCTGGCCAAGGGATCCATGTGGGTGCTGAGTAGAGGGACGGCCTTGGTGTCACACCAGATGCTCAGCAGTTGCCGGCTGCTCTGATCCAGGATACTGTCGCCACGTTCGTGCTCCTTCTTGAATTTGCACAACTCTTCCGTGAACTCGTATGGCATTCCGGTAGCCATTGGCACGTAGGCTCCCGCATCCGAAGGTTCCTAGCTTGGCGTAGAGGACCTGAAACGGCAGTGCCGAAGTGAAGCGGTTGTCACATCTGATGGTCTAACCCTGGTTGAGGTAGTGGCGCGCGGTGTGGATCATTGTGTGAGCCATCTTGTTGTTCTCGAGTTCCTTGGCGGGGTCTTGGGTGGGGTCAATGGCCATGTGGCGCTTTTTTTTTGTGCCTCGTCGTTTAGGATGTAACCGTCGAACGGGTCGGAGAGAGTGAAGTGTTCAAAGCCGACCTTGATGGGGCTTCTTGGGCTGGTATACCTTGATCTTGGATCTTCCAGTGTATGCAGTCATTGACTCATCTATGCAGAGAACTGATCCGGGGTTCCTGCACTTGTGGAATGCCTGGTTGGTAGCCTCCATCATCGGTCGCACTTTCATTATTGCGTCCATGTCCTTCTGCTCTTCCATGGCTTGCCTGGTCGTGGGCGATGCAGTCTGGGGATCGGTACCAGTGAAAGACGGTTCTTCGGACAGCCGAAAGTTGTTCCAAATTTGATTGAACCTTGTTCTGGTCATGGTCGATTTGATGGAGTGTTTCCCAGGTCTGGGGACGTAGACCAATACTGCGCCATCTCCGGCAAGTCGTTGTAACCCATGATTATCAGTATTCCGGTGAAAGCCAGCAACTCGTCTTTTGTCAATGGTACCCAAGCAGGAGTGGGATGTGGTTTCTTCCATTTCGGCGATGTTTGGCAGGCTTGCGTGGTTGGCCTCGGCTTGTTCCCTTGGCTGAGGGACTTGCGACGATACGACCGTTGAAGGTGTCTCCTTGGCAGCTGGCTCTTGTCTAGAGTTAGACCCTGTTTCTTCCCTTTGGATTTGCGCTGGCTGGATTGGCGACGTTGACGGCGAGGATTCTGACTGGCTCCTGAATGTCTTGTCCACCTCTGCACACATCTGCTCTAGCACCAACCGTCCTGTGCTCAGATCTTCTGGGGGTTCTGTTCTTGGGACTTCTGGGGGTTGTACTGGAGGAGCGCTTGGCTGAGACTGTTGTTGGCTGAAACGGTGATTGACATATTGGGTTATCCTGGCGTGGCGCATCTCTTGGAGGTAGCCACTTCGAGGAGGCAATAATCGTGTCCTTTTTTGCTCGGGTGCCTCGGGGAACATATTACTTCTGTAGATCTTGTCATACAGTACAACTCGCAAACGTCGTTTCATGGCTTCTAGTTTACTCGGTTCCAGTAACGGTGGCGGTGATTGTGTGGGTGGTGGCTCGACTACGTTGGCTGTCGTTGTGGTGGCTCTGTCTTTCTCCTCATCTGACGAAACGATGCAGATTACCTCTTCGGGTTCCTTACTTATGAATCTACCTGAAAGCCCCCGAGGGAAGGGAACGATTCCTCTTTTGGTTCGTCTCATAAATGGCCGTGCCTGCGATGTTGCAACTTTGGCTTTTGGCTTGCAATTTCTGCTGGACGACGAGACCGCCTCTACTGGTGTGGGACGTAGTAGCACCGACCAACCGGGCTCATATGTGGGCAACGTCGCTTCTGATAATTGCATTGGCATAGGAGTAGAGGTTTCTGTTAAGGTTGGAGGTCGTGGTGGGCTTTCTGGCCTTAGCGGTCGTGGTGGACTGTGTCTCCTTGGCGGTCGTGGTGGACTGTCTGGCCTTGCAGCTTCCTCCTCACTGCTGGACGTCGTAAGGCAGGCATCGGCATCGTCCGCTGACCCGGTTTCTTTTAGTTCGTCATCTAACTCATCTCATCTGATTCTTGGCTGCTGCCTTCATTGTAGTCCATTTTCCTCGCAGTAATATGGATAGTCTGATTTGTCCTCCTGCCCGGCGACATCTGTTTCTGGCATTGGCGGTTGTGCTTGGCTTGAACCTGCTTCTTCCATGTGGACGTCTCGTTGTAGTATTCCCAGCTGTGGTTCAGTCAGAATTCCAGTGAGTGGCAAAAACCGGTAGTAAGTGATGTGGGGTGGTGATGGACGTGAAGGCGGTACCAATGACTCGACTGTTGTGTTGGCCACGGCCGATGGCTCCTCGTGAGTCGTAGTCCCTGCATTGCCTTTTGGTCTTGGTGTGTATGCTGACGTGACGTACCGTTTGCTGCGTTTGGCATTGCTTGCCCTAACGTCCATGAATTGGTTGGTCCTCCTTATGATGAAATCTGCGGTATCCCCGAATAATTCCATGAAAAAATCCAACTCCTTGCTCTTCTTGTTGCAGCTGCTAATGTAGCGCATTGGAGGTCCGGAGAAACGTTTCTTGTCCTGGTACTCGCTCAGCTCTTCCGTCCAAACCCGATGAAGTTGCCACCAAGTCTTGCCAGCCATAGAGTTCTCTACTACGGCGTAGCTTGGATAGTCGTCCATCGGTGGCTCTGCAGCCATCATCCTGTCTGCCCGCTTCTGGTCGAAGAAATGATTCGCATGCGGCGGGTAGGCCCCTATATATGGCGCACATCCCTTCTGCACATCCCTTCTGTTCAAATGTATGCAAGATCGAGAAGTAGTTGCCACATGACGCAACGTTGTGCAATATTGTGCAACACCCGCGGAACCCACATCTGGGTGCGAGATAGCAGGATGTGATTGCGCCACGCGGACACAGCAACCGGTTATGAAGGGCAATGGGCCTCAGATTGCCAGACACTGCAAGTGATCATCAATTATGTGGCTTTCAATAAAGTCGCGTGCCGTTGTTGCGAACATGGTGTTTGGCATCGGAAATTAGCGGGCACGGCGGACAAGCCCACGCCTTGCTGGCCGACATGCGATTTCGAGACCAAAAAAAAACAAAAAAAGCTGGAAACAACTTGAGAAAGGAGTAGCAGGGTGGTTGTGGGATGGAGAATGGAATTTCCGAGGGAAAACCTGATCAATGGACATGTTACATGGATCCCAGTTTGCTGGATGTTCCCGAGACAATGTTGCCGATAGGTTAAAATGTGCGTACGGACCTGGGCTAACCTCCCACCGAGTTTCATCAAGTTTAGACGGCCAGTTTTTGAGCCCCGACACTTTAACCATTTTTCCGTACCATTCGTAATACTACGAAAACTGCTTATAGGGTCACCAGCAAGACAGAGTTAGGGGCAGCGCGCTCATCTTCTGAGGCTGTCCATCTCGCATCGCCCCCCGGGCGCATGCCACTTTTGGCGGCGATCCGACCACTTTTCATTTTTCTTCGCAGTTTTTTTTAATAGCTCGGCTCACAGAGGTGTCACGGACTTGTGGCTAGGCTTAAAATGTGTGCGGGGACGAGGGCTACCCTGACACCAAGTTTCATTAAGTTTAGACTGACCATTTTTGAGCCCCGACCATATAACTGCGTGACCCTACCTGCGTTAGCAATGCTAGTTTCGTGTGTACATCCGGGGGGCCACTCGTGGCTTTTTTTAGGTGGTCGCAGGTTTTCTTTTGAATTGTGCCGCTCGCAGAGGGGTTACAGGCATGGAGATAGGCTTGAAATGTGCGTACGGACGAGGGCTATTCTCACACCACTTTTCATGATGTTTAGACAGACAGTTTTTCAGCCCCATCAGTTTAACCGTGCGGCCCTACCTTCCATAATTCTTTTTCAAAGTGGCATTGCAGGTTTTTTTTGAATAGCTCGGCTCACAGACGTCTCAAAAAACTTGTGGTTGGGCTTAAAATGTGTGTACAAACCTGGGCTAACCTCCCACCAAGTTTCATCAAGTTTAGATGGCAGGTTTTTGAGCCCCGACACTTTAACCGATTTTCCATACCTTCTGTAATGCTACGAAAACTGCCTCTAGGGTCACCAGCGAGACAGGGTTAGGGCCAGCGCACCTATCTTCTGGGGCCGTCCATCTCAATCTGACCACTTTTCATTTTTCGTCGCAGTGATATTTTTGAATAGCTCGGCTCACAGAGATGTCACGGACTTGTGGTTGGGCTTAAAATGTGCGCGGGGACGAGGGCTACGCTGACACCGAGTTCATCAAGTTTAGATGGACAGTTTTTGAGCCCCGACCATTTAACCGCGTGACCCTACCTGCATTAGCAACGCTGGTTTCGAGTGTACGTGGGAGAAGCAAACATCCGGGGGATGCTCGTGGATTTTATTAGGTGGTCGCAGGTTTTTTTTTAATTGCGCCGCTCACAGAGGTGTTACAGACATGGGGATAGGCTTGAAATGTGCATACGGATGAGGGCTATTCTCACACAGAGTTTCATGATGTTTAGACGGACAGTTTTTGAGGGCGTGGCCCTACCTTCCGTAATGCTATTTCGAAGTCGCTGTTGCTGGTTTTTTTCCGAATAGCTCAGCTCACAGAGGTCTCACGGACTTGTGGTTGGGCTTAAAATGTGCGGGGGTACAAGGGCTAGCGTGACACCGAGTTTCATGATGTTTAGACGGCCAGTTTTTGAGTCCCGACACTTTGACCGATTTTCCGTTCCTTCCGTAATGCTACGAAAAGTGCCTCTGGGATCCCCAGCGAGACAGGGTAGGGGCTAGGGCACCCATCTTCTGGGGCCGTCCATCTAGCATCGTCCCCCACACGCATGCTGCTTTTGGCGAAAATCCGACCACTTTTTGTTTTCCGTCGCAGGTTTTTTTTTAATATCTCGGCTCACAGAGGTGTCATGAACTTGTGGCTGTGCTTAAAATGTGCGTACGGACCTGGAATAACCTCCCACCTATCAGGACGGCTGCCATATTTACTCTTCCCAGGCCCATATACCTGACTGGAGCACCGTGTTCCAGGCTGAGATCCAGGCGCTCTCCATGACTTTCTCGTATGCGGTGGACAACCTGGCTGACGCCCGTATTTTCCACTTCTATTCGGATTCCCGTGCTGCCCTCTCCGCCATCTGCAATGCCTCTGCGACTACTCTGCAGATTAGCGTGGCCATTCTTCTTTTTCGTACTTTGCTCCAGCGCCAGACTGTGCGTTTGAAGTGGGTCAAGGCTCATAATGGGATCACCGGAAACGAACTCGCGGACTCCAAAGCCCGTTCGTCTGTTCTATTGGACTTTGTTGAATCTCTTCTGAGACCTCGTTCTTATTCGAAGTCCACTATTACCACGGACAACCTGGACCACTGGCAAGAGATGTAGGACACTGCTACCAACGGCCGCCCCACGTTCAGGTTCTTCCCACTGGTTGCTGAGCACGACATTCTGCTGACGTCCAAGATGACTCAACTCATCACGAACCATGGTAATTTCAACTCTTTTTTGAAGAACTTTGGACTTAGCAAGACTTCCGCCAAGTGTGAATGTGGATTCGATCGCGAGGATGCAGAGCACGTATTTCGGGACTGCTCCCTGGCTTGGCGAGAGGCTGTGAGGGCTGCCTTTCTTCGCAGTGTTGTGCCGGCTGGCTTCAACTGTAACTCCCTGGACTCCTGCATCGATGAATTTTATGTTGAATTTAGGACTTTGTGTGCTGGCTGTGTCAGAGACCACGACTTTGTTCCCGCTCGCCCTGTGCTTGGTGTTGACACCTGACCCCTTTTTATCCATCGGCCTCTCTCCACATTCGGTGGCGATTTGATTTGCATATGGACTCTCCCTTTCGGAGCTAACTTCTTTTTAACGTAACTTGTTTTGCATTACTTTTTCTCACCTTTTGGTTGTTGTGCTCTTCTGCTCTGTGAGCAGAGGATTGCCTTATTAATCATTTCATTAATTTTGTGTGTTGTTTCGGCCCTTTGGCACCCAGGCTCTTCTTTCCCTGTTGGTCTCGGAATATTGTGGAAAATGGCCCCGGCGGCGGCTTGCCGTTGTCCGGGGTCATAAGTGGATGGGTTTCCTTGTCTGTGGATTCGCTGGACAGGCCTTTCCCCCGCCTTGGGAGTTCCCCTCCCAAGGCGGTCTCCGGTGCTTTGCCCCTTGAGGGCAGGTGTACGTCAAATTTCTCCTGTCCTTATCTACTAACTAGCGAAACCACAGACAAGGGAACGGGCTTGGCAGAATCAGCGGGGAAAGAAGACCCTGTTGAGCTTGACTCTAGTTTGGCTCTGTGAAGAGACATGAGAGGCATAGTATAAGCGGGAGGCAGCAATGTCGAAAGTGAAATACCACTACTTTCATCGTTTCTTTACTTATTCGGTGAGGCGGGGAGCGAGC
>JAHWFP010051597.1:20419-71986 GCA_023313725.1 Lithobius niger | reverse complement strand
GCCTCGTCATCTAATTAGTGACGCGCATGAATGGCTTAACGAGATTCCCACTGTCCCTATCTATGGCCCCTGATGTGTTCTGGTCCTCGTCCTGGGGGTGGACACCAAGTCAGTTCTTGCTTGGTGACTGAATACACACCCACGTGAAGCCGCACGTGGCTGCCAATACACGGGAGCCCTTCTCCCAGACTGGAGATAGGGATCCCTATCGTTTGGCGGCTCCTCGTTGAGTTTGAGCCACGGTCTTTGGTGGTTTGGTAGTTGTGGATTTTGGTTCTTGCTTAAGGTGTATTGTAAGTTTTGGTGATGCTGACCCTCTTTCTTTTGGCAACTTTTAAGTAAATTTTCTAGAGGGATTTAGTTATGAGGATTTCGATTCAACATCCTGAAGCCTTGGGTGGATGGTGAGAATACCTTATTTTGAAGTTCTGGGTTTTTAAAACCCATTTTGGTTCATGGCTTTTTCGTCATTTTGTTGGGAATTGCTGAGTGAACGGTGGTGAAGTTGGGGGGACATGGCTGTATACAGCCTAGGAATTGCTTATGATGGATCCTAAACTTCTGCAGGACTCTGAAATATGTTGGAGAGGTGTTTCACCTTCAGGCGAACATTGTTTAACTTTGACGGTGGGGAATAAGCGGTTGGAGGTTGAACTTAGTAGGGTGTCGAGTGCCAGATTCCTGCGTCATACCGCCCTGTTGGGAGCAGCGGCTGCCATGTAGAACCCGTGTCCAGTGATGGGCACGGGATGGGCTGGATCACACTCGGCACCTGAACAGGGATTCTGAAGATTTTGTTGAATACCATGTGGGATGTCCTGCCTAGAGACCGTAAACTAGTGCGGATGCGTGAAATCCGACTGGAGTGGGGAACTCCGAGCCCCGAAGCGGAACAACTAATTTCTATCGCAGACAACAAATACTATTATTAATATGGTTGAACTTAATAAAGTTTTTAACAGTGTTCAATTTGCAGATGCGCCGGAGAAACTTAGGTTTATTTCAAGACAGGCTGAGGTATTGAAAGATATTGATGCTGATTTGCAGAAGGAATTTACTGAATGGAAAAGGCAAAATGCTGCTGCAGGGAGAGTGCTGGATGAAGAAAAGAAGGGTGAGTGGATTTCGGAGGCCAAGTCAAGGATTGTTCGCTTAAATGCGACAAGGATGCTTTTGGATATTAGAAGGACTGCACTTGAAGTGGACCAGCTTCTCTCGAACTATCAGAAGACAGGATTAAGAAATGGAGGTGTTGGGACGCCTAGACGGGACTCTTTTTCGTCTGGCACTTCTAGGGACACTGACTTACAACGCTCGAAGAGGGCAAGGGAAGAGGACACCATGCATCTTACTCCTGGCACCAAGACAGGAGGTGGCTATGATTCTGTTTCAGTGATCGAAAGAGTGCAGGAGCTTTTGAGTGTCATTCGGAGATCCTGTTCTGAAGAAAAGGATAGCAAAATCACGTTTCATAAAGATCATCAAAAACAGGTCTTCGACTCAGTTACTGATCTTCAATCGTTGGTGACAATTTTGGTGTTGAATTTGGATGCGACAAGAATTGAAGGATTGGAACTCAAATTGGAATTGGCAAATAGACCTCAGAATATCCGGGAAGAAACTTCTAATGTTGCAAAAACATTTGCTACTGTTCTTAAACAGACTTTGGGAGAGGAGCCCAAAGAAAGTGGACGGGTTGAGAGATCTAAACCAAAGGTTATTACTAATTACACTACTATCGTGGATGCTGCTGAAGGTGATAATGCTGTTGATGTGGAAACTGCCTTTAAGACGCTGGTGCCTGTTGGGGAAATTGAAGGAGGGTTTAAACAAATTAGAAAATTGGATGATGGACGATTGCTTATTCATTCCCAGAATAAGGTGCAGAAGGCGAATCTTGAAACAAAACTTGCTACTACTACATTGAAGGTGTATAGTGTTAAGAATCTAGATCCTGAGATCTGCGTGCTGCATGCTGAGAAGGGTTTGACAAAGGATGCTCTTAAGATTGTGATTTTGGACCAAAATAAGAAGTTTTTCGACAAACTGCAGTGTAAAGACCCGTCGAGGAAATTTTTGGTTGTTGCACCAAAACGGTCTCGGTTTCCTGAAAAGGAAAATTGGATTCTACGCACATCTCCGAGTATGTTCTCTGTGATGATGAAGGAAGGAAGACTGGTCATTAGATATTTGTGCTGTCCGTTGGAGGAAAACTCGCAGCTTACTAGATGTTTCCACTGTCAGGGGTTTGGGCACGTGGCGAAGTATTGTAAATCAGATCCTGCATGTGCTAAATGTGCGAATGAACATGAAACTAAGGATTGTGAGGAGAAGAATTTTGTGTGTATTAACTGTCTACAAGCGAAGCTTCCAACTAATGATCATGCTGCTTCAGGGGCATCCACAGATGACGTCACTCCAACAATCCCCTGCTCGACGACATTGTTACAGCACCCAGTTGATGGCACTGTCGTCGGACAAACAGTTGGTGACGGCATTGACGCACAGGCACAATAGCAGCAAGTCTGTAACTCAAGTGAAAACAAAGCACCTGGCGTAGTACACTAGCTTTATTTCCACACTTTTTAACAAGTGTGGATACCAACGGAAACAAAAGTATGGCTGGCAGAAAACCTTTTAGTTTTAAACCAAACCAACCATGACACACTTGCTTAATTAGCAGGCAAAATTAAATTTTGTCTATTACCCTACAATAAGGGCAAACAAAACCTTTTAGGGTCAAAAACGGGAACGAACGTAAAACTATGTTGAACGTAAAACTATGTTAGTCGAAAAAAGCGTGCGGTTCAGCCATTTACGAAACCTCGTGGTTATTGGTGCGAAACCTTACTCTCTAAACTACCAAGTTTGAGCCTCGACTAACCTGTTCATGCATCCCGAATTCTTCACTGCGAAGTTAACTGTAGCAGAAACTATCAGTAATGAAAACTACATAAAACGTTCAGAATCACGTTCTTGGGAAAAACTACTTCCGGTAAAACTACCAGTAAACCGTTTGGACTTTGTACCTTAACGCCAAAACAACTTCCCCCGCTTAATCGTATACGGGTTTAACCTAGACGATTAAAATTATATTTTGGCGGACGGTTAATAGTCTGAACACAAAAACTACACCGTAATAATTATTATGTGGCGATAGCTATGATCCACAACACACTAAGTCGCTTACCAGTCTTAAAAGCAAAACGATTGCAGAGCGAATGCTACAAAGTAATCATTTATATTTTGGCAACAATTTCCTTTATTTAAAATAAATAACACCCCCGCTTAATCGCTAGTCATCTACAACTTATACGATTAATATGTTTAAGTAAAAAACATCTGACCTTGGTTAGGTACGGGTTAGTAGCCAAATAAATTAGCATTTCGTTCAATCACTTATCAATGATGCATAATTAAAAAATGCTGTTAATACAGGTCTTTTCTTACATTAGTATTTTACTACATCCGTCCCTGGTTTTTAAACAGGTAAAATCTTACCCTGTTAAAACCATCACCAACTCTAAACCAACTTAACGCTTTTACCCGGACGTAACAAACTTTCAAGCAAACCCAAACGTAAAAACGTAAAACTTAAACCCTTTCCTTTTTGAAAAACTATTACGATCAACACTAATAACAAGAGCTAGTTGTTTATTAACCATGAAGTTTTTACAACTAGATTAGTGCGCAAATCCGGCTGTTTCTACCATTGGTCTCTTTAAGAAACTCAGTCCTCTAGCATCATGCTTTTCGCACCAACAGCAATATTAACATGCTTAGACGTGCGTATTAAATGTGCAACATAAAATCGCTAATGTGGTTCTTTAGTAAACCACACATCCGTTTAGTAAACTCTGTATTAGCATGGGGTTAACTCTACGGAACATAATTATAAAATGTTAGCAACGTTAAGAGTTTGCACTGAGTGAAACCACTGTTAGAAAACGAACGTTTATAACTACGTGGGGTTATTTGTAACCATATTAAGTCTTGCGTAGGTTTTTACAGACCTTTAAGTCCCTTCTACTACAAGTATTCTTAAAAATTCTACTTGTGCTATACGAAACAAACTTATGTTTGCCGGTTATAAAAACCTCCCCACTCTCTGCGTTAGTTATTAAAACCTAAAACGGCTTTGAGACACTACATAACCATAGTGGCTTTAAAACACAGTTAACGGGTAAATGCATGCGAGCCATGCAGAAATAGTCTACTCATTATGGTAGCGCGACATAACGAAACATTTAGCATTAACAGCTACGTCGTTCTAATAAAACCTGTCCGCGTTCAGCCTACTGGATTAGATTAATGCCTTAGCAGAAATACTTCCTAAGTCCAGCACTTAATCATGTACAAAAATCTAAAGAGATTTGCGTGCGGAGTTTAACACAAACTAACCTACACCGCCTTTTGACCGTAAAACGTAACGATTTCAATTTTTGTAAAAACTTACATAACTTGCACTGCAGCCTTTACTTTTACCTGGCGTTAATATTTTAAAATTTGGTCTTCCCAGCTTCCTGTTATAAAATACAACCTTGCCAACCGCATTGGACAAAAGTTCCTGGCTCACGAATCGTCATCAAGACTCACTTCAAGTGTCGGTGCTTTCTTAGGCAACTTCTACGTAAATATCCTTGCACGGTGGCTTGCATCTGGTCCGGATTAGGCAGCTTGCGGGCGAGTAGTTGAACTGGCTCTGCAAAACTCCTCAGGAAAAACTTTGCTGTGGAAACGACGATCAAACGCTCCAGGCCTCTTCTCTCTTCTACATGCCAAAGTCCATCTTTGCGTACTTCCATCACTACAGCTCTTGCACAGTTGTAAACCACGCTCTGCTACCAATTGTCAGAGGTTGCTACCGTGAATAACTGTCATGTTGCTGGGTGAATGTTGTGGAAGGATTTGGACAGGCTAACCCACTTTGGTGAGGTGCTGGTAGAAGGAAACAATAGGAAAGAGAAATACGAAACAGCATTCATATATTAGATGACAATCAATTACATTTTGAGTGAATAATGACATTAAAGACTGAGGTAAAATAGTGCAGTTGGCCCTAGCAGTAATTTTGGAACATTAGGGTCCAGAAACGGTTAAAACAAGATGGCCTGCTATATCCAAAAGCCAGGCCGGGTTGCTGATCCGTCCGGGATGGTGGACGGATGGAAAAGACGATCTCCAAAAGCACAAGCGGCGCTAGGTGACGTCTTGAGATTTCCTGTGTGCACGCCGCATACCGCTGTCTATTCTTGTCAACAATCTAGCTTGCTGGTGTCCATTGTTGATGCCTAGAATTCTTCTGGATGTAACACCAACAATCGCCGAGTCTCCTGACGTGCGACGAAACGTGCCATCCATTATCCACGCTAGGTAGCTTCAGGGGCATCCACAGATGACGTCACTCCAACAGGAGTGCATATCGGAATCTAATTCGGATTGCCAAGCGTGATTCCTGGAGAAAATTCTGTGCAGATTCAACAGACTCTGATCCTTTTGGATATCCAAGTAAGTTAATGTCTTGGAAAGTAAAGAGTTCTAGTGCGTTTAGAACATTTCAAAAGAATGATGGTGTCTGGACTGTGAGTGTGGAAGAAACTGCGACATACCTTCTGGATGAGTACTTTCCTAATGATTCTCGGTGGGACGAGTTGGATGTGTGTAGTGATTTGCGTGAGGTGGCTTTGAGGGACCACCCTAATGTGGATGATGTACCTTTTTCCTTGTCAGAGCTTGAGAGGGCAGTTGCTACTGTAGCAGTTGGAAAGGCGCCTGGTCCCGATGGATTCCCCACGGTGGGACTTTGGCATGTGATTTGTTGCGTGGCGAACCTGTGGCTTGGCCTGTTGAACGAGTGCTTTTCTTTGGGTTATTTTCCCATTGTGTGGAAATGTGGAAAGTGGTTCTTCTACCAAAAGGAGGTGGGAGGTTTCGGCCAATCACACTTTTACCAGTCATTGGGAAGATTTATGATAAATTGCTGGCGGGAAGATTGATTCATTTTTTGGAAAAGAACGGGCTTCTTTCTGATGGTCAATTTGGTTACCGAAGGGGACGTAGTTGCCAACAGGCTATATCTCAGCTTGTTGGTTTGATTAAAGAATTTAAGCGGGAAAGGGTGGATTGTGTTTTGGTCACCACGGATATCAGGAATGCGTTTAATCATGATTGGCATCCAGGCATTATTGCCACCCTTCTAGGGTGGGGAGTCTTTAGAAACTTGAAGAAATGTATTAGAGAATTTTTCTTCTGTCGTACCGTTGAGCTCTTTGGGGTCTCCAAGGACTTGGATCTGGGGTGCCCACAGGGCTCGCATCTTGGCCCTATTCTGTGGCTGGTGGTTATGGAGGATCTGCTTGTTGCCCTGAGAAGATTGCATTCAATATTTGCTCAAGCAGTAGCGGACGATACTGTGTTGTTGCTCTCGGGCCGTACCGTTACAGATCTGGAAGCGGTCTGGACTCCTGTGGCACTGGCCCTCTTGGATTGGTCAAGACGCTCTAAGCTCTTCTATAATTATGATAAAGTTTTTCTTACGTTCCTTCCCTACAATTTGGGTGGTGGTGTTCCTAGTCTTTCTTTTGATGGACATGAGATTGAGAGAGTTGTGGAGTTGAGGTATCTTGGGATGGTGCTTGATCCAAATTTGCTATTTCTGGAGCATTTGAAATCAATTCGTGCAAAGGTCAATGTTGTTTCGATGAAGCTTCGATATGTGATGGGCTAGAAGTGGGGTGTGCGTCCAGGCGTTTTGAAGATTATTTTTGAGGCTATTGTGGTACCAATGATTTTATATGGAGCGGAAATTTGGGGAGAGAGGGCTCAGGATACAAGATTGTGTAGACAACTCTTTGCTATGTCCAGACCTTTTCTTCTGGCAATAACCAAGGCCTATAGAACCACGTCTAATGCAGCGCTTTATATTCTGGCTGGAATCGTGCCACTGCATTTGCAGGCAAGAATGAGGTGTGGGTTACTGGGGAACTTCCGTAATGAGAGAATTGTGTCGCCTGTTAGGGCGGGATTGAGAAGAAATCCCTCGGATAGGTACGTTCTGCTAATTTTAACCTGGACAGCATTTGATTTGGGGACTGGAATTGTAATTTTTACGGATGGATTGGGGATGTTGGGCAAGGTTGGTATGCCTGCGGTGGTATGTGATGAAGGTGCTGTTTGGTGGATCCTTAGGGGTAGGATACCAGACGCCTGCACTGTCTTTCAAGCGGAATTGGAAGCTATTTGTTTGGCGGAATTTTGGGTATTGGACAGAATACATCATGGAAATCAGATCGAATGGGTGGACGTGGTGTCAGACTGTAGGTCTGCTTTGCAAGTCGTTGCTGGTGGGGATGAAGACTATGACGTTTCTTCGAGAGCGTATGATTTTCTTAGGAAATGTATGGCTCAAGGTTGCAGGGTGAGGCTCTTTTGGGTGCAGGCTCATGTTGGATATCCGGGTAATGAACGTGCGGATGTGGAGACTAAGGCCTCTTTGGAGCTTGAGGAAATCATCCCTGTCCCAACTGCTAGGGTGTTCTTTCGTAAGAGTCGACGGACGGCGATGTTGACTAATTGGCAGGAATCCTGGGATGCAGACACTGAGGGTAGGCTTACGCATGAATTTCTACCAACAGTCTCCACTGGGAGGGTGTTTGGAAACCCTAAACTGGTGCAGATTCTGACGGGGTATGGCAATTTTGGTGAGTACCTTCTACGTTTCCGTCTGGCGGGTGATGGAGGATGTGGTTGTGGTTACACAAGTGAGTTGTTAGGCATGTGGTTTTTGATTGTGATTTGGATTTCAGGGCCAGAGCAAAAACGGAGATAAAGAGATTTTGGATTATGATGGGTCTTGGAAGGAAGCCGGATTTGAAAGATTGTCTTTTGGACCTGGTAAGGTTTGAACATTTCGCCTCTAAGATTGTTGAGGACGAAATGTTCTAGGTGGTATTTTATGTTTTATGTTTGTGTGTGTTTCTGTTTGGGGTGGTGGCACTTTGAGGTCTTTTTGTTTGTTGTTTGTTCCTTCGGTTTGTCTGCATTCTTTTTGTGAAAAAAAAGGGGGAATCCTGCTTCTTGACATTCTCCTCCTGCTGATTCTGCCAAGGGGTGCGATTCTGTGAGGTTACCAGAATGCATGTGTGGCTTGGCTACGTCAGCCTACTTTGTTTGGTGGTTGGGTTCGTTTGACTGGTTTGGTTGGCCCTGGTGGCCTGGTCTTGGTGGTCTAAAGCCCTAACGGGAGAAGAGAGAGCACAGTGGTGCAACAGTTACATGTCCCTATCTATGGCCATGTGGCGCTTTTTTCCAATGTGTGCCTCGTCGTTGAGGATGTAACCGTCGAACGGGTCGCAGAGAGTGAAGTGTTCAAAGCCGACCTTGATGGGCTTCTTGGGCTGGTATACCTTGATCTTGGATCTTCCAGTGTGTGCAGTCATTGACTCGTCAAATGCAGTGACTGCTCTGGGGTTCCTGCACTTGAGGAATGCCTGGTTGATAGCCTCCATCATCGGTCGCACCTTCATTATTGCGTCCATATCCTCCTTGGCCTTCTGCTCTTCCATGGCTTGCCTAGTCGTGGGCGATGCATTCTGGGGATCGGTAACAGTAAAAGAAGGTTCTTCGGACAGCCGAAAGTTGTTCCAAATTTGATTGAACTTTGTTCTGGTCATGGTCGATCTGATGGAGTGGTTTCCCAGGTCTGGGGACGTGGACCAATACTGCACCATCTCCGGCAAGTCGTTGTAACCTATGATTATCAGTATTCCGATGAAAGCCAGCAACTCGTCTTTCGTCAATGGTACCCAAGCGGGAGTGGGATGTGGTTTCTTCCGTTTCAGCAATGTTTGGCAGGCTTGCGTGGTTGTCGTTACTGCTGGGTCTTGGCTGGAGTTGGAGTTGGAAGTGGCCTCTGCTTGTTCACCTGGCTGAGGGACTTGCGACGATACGACCGTTGAAGGTGTCTCCTTGGCAGCTGGCTCTTGGCTAGAGTTAGACCCTGCTTCTTCCCTTTGGATTTGCGCTGGCTGGATCGGCGACGTTTACGACGAGGACTCTGACTGGCTCCTGAGTGTCTTGTCCACTTCTGTACACATCTGCTCTAGCACCAACCGTCCTGTGCTCAGATCTTCTAGGGGTTCTGTTCTCGGGTCTTCTGGGGTTGTACTGGTAGAGCGCTTAGCTGAGACTGTTGTTGGCTAAAACAGTGATTGACATATTGGGTTATCCTGGCGTGGCGCATCTCCAGGAGGTAGCCACTTCGAGGAGGCAATAATCGTGTCCTTTTTTGCTCGGGTGGCTCGGGGAACATATTACTTCTGTAGGTCTTGTCGTACAGTACGAGTCGCCAACGTCGTTTCATGGCTTGTAGTTTGTTCGGTTCCAGTGACGGTGGCGGTGATTGTAGGGGTGGTGGCTCGACTACGTTGGCTGTCTTTGTGGTGGCTCTTTCTTCCTCCTCATCTGACGAAACGATGCAGATTACCTCCTCGGATTCTTTACTTATGAATCTACCTGCAAGACCCCGAGGGAAGGGAACAAGTCCTTTTTTGGTTCGTCTCATAAATGGCCGCGCCTGCGATGTTGCGACTTTGGCTTTTGGTTTGCAATTTTGGCTGGACGACGAGACCGCCTCTGCTGGTGTGGGACGCAGTAGGACCGACCAACCGGGCTCATATGTGGGCAACGTCGCTTCTGATGATTGCATATGCATGGGAGTAGAGGTTTCTGTTAAGGTTGGATGTCGTGGTGGGCTTTCTGGCCTTAGTGGTCGTGGTGGACTGTCTCTCCTTGGCGGTCGTGGTGGACTCTCTGGCCTTGCTTCTTCCTCCTCACTGCTGGACGTCGTAAGGCAGGCGTCGGCATCGTCCTCTGGCTCGGTTTCTTTTAGTTCGTCATCTAACTCATCCTCATCTGATTCTTGGCTGCTGCCTTCATAGTAGTCCTCATTTTCCTGGCAGTAATATGGGTAGTCCGATTCGTCCTCCTCCTCCTCGGCGACATCTGTTTCTGGCATTGGCGGCTGTGCTTGGCTTGACCCGGCTTCTTCCATGTGGACATCTGGTTGTGGTATTCACAGCTGTGGTTCAGTTGGAATTCCAGTGATTGGCAAAAACCGGCAGTAAGTGATGTGGGGTGGTGATAGCGTGGTGGCGGACCCAATGACTCGACTGGTGTGTTGGACACGGCCGATGGCTCCCCGTGAGTCGAAGTCCCTGCATTGCCGTTTGGTCCTGGTGTGTTGGCTGACGTGACGTTCCGTTTGCTGCGTTTGGCATTGCTGGCACTGTCGTCCATGAATTGGTTTGTCCTCCTTATGATGAAATCTGCGGTCTCTCCGAATAATTTCATGAAAAAATCCAACTCCTTGCTCTTCTTGTTGCATCTGCCAATGTAGCCCATTGGAGGTCCGGAGAAACCTTTCTTGTCCTGGTACTCGCTCAGCTCTTCCGTCCAAACCTGATGAAGTTGCCTCCGAGTCTTGCCGGTCCTAGACTTCTCTACTACGGCGTAGCTGGGAAAGTCGTCCATCGGTGCCTCTGCAGCCATCATCCTGTTTGCCCGCTTCTGGTCGAAGAAATGATTCGCATGCGGCGGGTAGGCCCTTATATACGGCTACGCAGGACTATTGCACATCACTTCTGCTCAAATGTATGCAAGATCGAGAAGTAGTTGCCACATGACGCAACGTTGTGCAATATTGCGCAACACCCATGGAACCCGCATCTGGGTGTGGGATAGCAGGCTGTGATGGCACCACGCGGAAACAGCAACCGGTCGTGAAGGGCAATGGGCCACAGATTGCCAGACACTGCAAGTGATCATCAATTGTGTGGCTTTCGATAAAGCCGCGTGCTATTGTTGCGAACATTGTGTTTGGCATCGGAAATTAGGGGGCAAGGCGGACAAGCCCACGCCTTGCTGCCCGACATGCGGGTTCCAGACCAAAAAAACAAAAAAGGTAGGAAACAACATGAGAAAGGAGTGGCAGGGTGATGGAGATGGAGAATGGATTTTCCAAGGGAAAAGCTGATGAATGGACATGTTACATGGATCCCAGTTTGCTGGACGTTCCCGAGATAGTGTTGCCGAATGGTTAACCATCTGGCTTCAACCCTGCATGTCCCCGGTGCAAAGTAAACCGGTCATTAGTCCTTCATCCCGCGTGCTATTGCCTCTGGGGTCAACATTTTCTGGGGCTGTCCATCTAGCCGTCTTGCTTCAACCATGCACGTCCCCGGTGCAAGGGACGCCAGCACCCAAGTTGCGGAAAGACGTCCCGCATGCTGTTGCAGCAAACTGCATCAACACCTACACAGACCTTCAAGTTCGCCAACGGCAAACCATTCGTTGTGGTGTGCACCCAGCTAAAGGAACCCTCTCGAATCCAAAAAAAGTTTCATAGCTCTAGCTGCCATAGGAAAAAATCCCGACTTTTGACGCCCAGGGCTCTTCATTGGTTTTAAGTTCCCGAATCTCGAACGAAACGTTCTAGACACTTCACACTCGTTAGGCGCCTAGCTGGCCATACCCCTAGGACGTCCAAAAAATTTCAGACCCACTGCCCTAGTAGAAGGAGCGCTATTAAATAAACCGGCTTTTAGTGTAGGCCTATATAGGCCTAAATACTTCGACCGTCAATAGCGGACGAACGAGACGAGCTACGACCCTGGGGATAGGCTAGATCGCTTTAGGAGGATGAAATACCCCTGGCTACCAAGTTTCATACCTAAAACA
The DNA here is from genome assembly GCA_023313725.1 of Lithobius niger. NCBI lineage: Eukaryota > Metazoa > Arthropoda > Chilopoda > Lithobiomorpha > Lithobiidae > Lithobius > Lithobius niger. Next base: position 60,250 of record JAHWFP010051597.1, on the reverse strand, counting down.
CGAGTGGTTATGGAGAAACAGCATAGCTGTGGTTAGGTGACGTTAGGTTAGGTTAGTGGGATTATTTTTTCAAGGTCCAAATGGTAACGGTTAACATTCGTACCATGCTGCCATACCTCGGCTCACAGAGGTCTCACGACCTAGTGGTTGGGTTTAAAATGTGCGTACGTATGACGGCTAACCTCACACCGAGTTTCATCAAGTTTAGACGACCAGTTTTTGAGCACCGACACTTTAACTGATTTTCCGTACCTTTGGTAATGCTACGAAAAGAGCCTTTGGGGTCACCAGCGAGACAGGGTTGATGCTAGGGCGCCCATCGTCTAGGGCCATCCATATAGCTTCGTCGGCCTGGCGCATGCCCATTTTGGCCATGATCCGAGCACTTTTCATTTTTCCTGCGTGGTTACGCACGCGTCTTTAGATACGATACCAGCGTTGCTAATGCAGTGCAGGTTTTTTTTCGAATTGCTCGGCTCACAGAGGTCGCACGAACTTTTGGTTGGGCTTAAAATGTGCGTACGGATAAGGGCTAGCCTCACACTGATCAAGTTTAGACGACCAGTTTTTCAGCCCCGACACTTTAACTGATTTTCCGTACCTTCCGTAATGCTACGAAAAGATCCTTTGGGGTCACCAGCGAGACAGGGTTGATGCTAGGGCGCCCATCGTCTAGGGCCATCAATCTAGCATCATCCGGCTGCGCATGCCGATTTTGGCTATGATCTGAGCACTTTTCATTTTTCCTGCATTAGCAACGCTGGTTACGCGTCTTTAGACGCGATACCAGCGTTGCTAATGCAGAGCAGGGTTTTTTCGAATAGCTTGGCTCACAGAGGTCGCACGATCTTGTGGTTTTGGGCTTAAAATGTGCGTACGGACGAGGGCTAACCTCACACTGATCAAGTTTAGACGACCAGTTTTTCAGCCCTACCACTTTAACCGATTTTCCGTACCTTCCATAATGCTACGAAAAGAGCCTTTGGGGTCACCAGCGAGACAGGGATGAGGCCACGGAGCCCATCTGTTGGGGTCATCCATGTCGCATCGGCCCCCGGGTGCATGCCGTTTTTGGTGGCGATCCAACCACTTTTTAATTTTCGTCGCAGGGTTTTTTTTATAGCTCGGCTCACAGAGGTGTCACAGACTTGTAGTTGGGCTTAAAATGTGCGCGGGGACGAGGGCTACTCTGACAGCGGGTTTCATCAAGTTTAGACGAATAGTTTTTGAGCAGCGACCATTTAACCGAGTGACCCTACCTGCGTTAGCAACGCTGGTTTCGTGTGTACGCGGAAGAAGCCATCCGAGGGGCAGTTGTCCAATTTTGATTGGGTTAGGCTTGTTAGATCGGCTATGGAAAGACCTATGTACCTTCCAAAATTCAGACCTCTAGAACTTCTGGTTCGCGATTTGACCTGCGTTAGCAACGCTAACTGCACTGCCACAGGGTATATAGGGACAGTAGTCTCACTGTAGCTCTGGCTGTAGTAGATGTACTAGCTGGTCGATCAAAGTGCGGTTCTGTCCTGTGTCTCCCAGAGAGTGTAGGGATGCCTTCGGCATGCCTTGGAAGATCTTCCCTGGTTGTTAATTTGCCTCGGTTAGCAACACTAGGTGCACCTGGAAACGTCGCCAGCCGAGCCTGGTTTTGCAACCGATCAGAGCAGGATTTGTTCAGGGCTTTGACTACTCCATGCCGCAAAACCGCACTTTGGCACGGGGTAGAGAATCTCTGGCACGGGGTAGAGAATTTCGTTAGTAGGAATCCCCTTCTTCTGCGTTAGCAACGCTGATGGAGGGGTCCAAATCATAGGTGTGGAGGGCAGCTCGGCGAGACCGAAAAGCACGGTACGCCATATACATGTCAGATATGTGGTACGAAAGGGCTTTTGGCAGAATGAGTGCATGTTTGGCCGGAGGAATGCCTGATCTTCGGCAGATAATGGGTAAAGAAGGCACCAGGTCGCATTTTAGCCGAAGGAGTGCCAGATCTTCGGAAGGTGATGAGAAAAGAAGGCGCCTGGTCGCATGTTAGCCGAAGGCATGTACCTAGAGTGCAGCCACGTGGGAAAGGCTCTACGCTCGGCCAAGGCATGAGGCGGCCGTGGCTTTTGAGGCTGAATGCTTGCATTTCAGCCAAAGGAGTGCCAGACCTTGGTCAGATAATGGGAAAAGAAGTTACCAAGTCACATTTTAGCCGAATGAGTGCCAGATCTTGGGTAGATGATGGGAAAAGAAGGTGCTAAGTACAATTTTAGCCAAAGGCCATGCCGCAAATGGTCAGGAGATGAGAGCCGATCACGGCCCGAAGGTAGGCTGGCAACCAAATGCGAGATGATTGCTAGTGTCGGTCTTGTACTGTGCATTGGCGACGCGATCAGCCAGGGCAGATGGCAGTGTCGTGCGAGTCGTAGGGATTAGTTCTTGTGACTAAACCTGAGTGGCGCAAAACCGTAAGATGTGAGATCCGTCAAATCTGGACGGCGTATCACCATCCCGCTATGACCGGGTGGGATGAGAGCACGGCATAACTCAGCATTGGTTGGTTTGTTGATGTGCGCGGCATGTAGGTCCTTTGTTTTAAGCTGGTTGGAGCCATTGGACTAGTGGCGATGTTTCAATGATGAATCGTTGGCTCCTGAGCTTGGATGTGCCATTCTGATGTAGAGTTGAGCCATTGGACCAGTGGTGACGAAGACTAGGCCGATGAGCACTGTGGCCCCGACGTTGTAGGGTGGTCGAGCAGTTTTGACTGGAGGTGATGCTTTGGAGGTGAGAGATGGATCCCCCTTGCCTTCGTGCCTGCAGATCCCCGTTCTAAACCGGAGTCGACTCTTCGAACCAAGTTGCGAGACTGGTGCAAACGTAAGCTGTTGCATCGACGATCCCCCAGTCTTCTTGTGAGGATGGATCCCTTGCCTTAGGTACGACGTTTCGTTCTGAGCTTGTCGAGCTGTTTGGACTAGTGGCTTAGGTGGAGATTGGTACGCCTTCCTAAACTGGCTGTTGGACCGAGAAACCGATACCAGTGGTGAGCATTCTCGTCCTTTGGCTACACTGTTCCGAACTGGTCGAGCTGTTTGGACTTTGGTTGTATCTATGGTTGTGGCTCCTGCTAGCGGACCCCACTCCTCGTAAGTCAACCTGGACTGAATTGCGAGACTGGTGATGAGCAGTGTAAGTCCTCGATGTTGGGCTCGATGTTCTAAACTAGGTTGGAGCTGTTTGGACTAGTGGCTTTGCTTGGTGAAGATTGGGACGCCTTTCTAAACAGGGATGAGCCATTGGACCGAGTAGCCAAGACTTGGTGGTGAGCATTCGTTCTCCTTGAGGGTGTGCTGCCTCTGAGCTGCCCCTCTTGTGATCGAAACTGGTTCGAGATGTTGGCTGCAGGCCTGTGAGTCTGGTGAGTCCTGCTGAAAGAGTTAGCAGCTTGGCCCTACTGTAAACTTCCTCCGTCGGTCTTTGGGCTATGGACGGGTATGCAAGGGAAGCATGTCAGGCCGTGTTTGAGCTCGAGTAGGTAGACGACTTGCTTGCTTTGCATGTCTCCGTCTTGGATTGGGAGTGCTCGAGTGGTGGGCGAAGTGGTTGTTGCTTTTTGTTGTTCCCAGGGGTGCGTCTGGTGATGTGCTGGCAGAATGCGTTAAACCTTAGCGGCTTGGCCCTACCGTAAGCTTCCTCTGTCGGTCTTGGGGCTATGGATGGGTACGCAAGGGTAGCATGTTGAGTCGTGTTCAAGCTGGAGTATGCAGACAATCCTAACTTGCTTGTTCCACGTGCGTTCGAGCCCCGGGTTGAGCTTATTAGGTGACAGCTTGGCGTTTCTGAGTCTGCGATGTGTTGGCTGTGGGGGAAAGAGACTGGTGATGTGCTGCTGAAAGAGTTTGTTCCGGCTTGGCCCTACCGTTAGCTTGCGCCGTTGGTCTTCAGGCTATGGACGGGTACGCATGGGTAGCATGTTCGAGCTTGAGTAAGTGGACGATCCTAACTCGATTGCCTCGTGCCTTTGTGTTTTGGATTTGGATTGGTCTTGAGCTAGTCGGAGCAGTTGGACTAGTAGCGATGCTTCGGTGGCGAGTGGTACGCTTTTCCGAACTGGAGTTGAGCCGTTGGACCGGCAGCAAAGACTTGGTGATGAGCAGCTAGACAGCTGATATGCCAGCCGATATGGCAGCTGATATGCCAGAATCGTGTGCATCTGGGCATTTCTGAGTTCAGGATGTGTTGGCTGTGGGCGAAAGAGTCTGGTTATGTGCTGATGAAAGAGTTTGAACTTTGACTTGGCCCTACCATAATCTTACTCCGTCGGTCTTCGGGCTGCAGGCGGGCAGGTAAGGGTAGCATGCTGAGCCGTGTTCTGAGCTTGAGTAGGAGGACGATCCTGACTCGTTGCCTCGTGCCTCTGTGTCTTGGATTATAGGCGTGCCTTAGTCACTCTGTGTCTAGGGAACATTGATGTCGAGTGCGAGAATCGGGGGTGAAAGACTGCGAGCCCGGGGCCTGCCATTTATGTTACTCCGTCAGGTCTTTGATCGTCCCGTGATTCTTCAGAATCTCTCGGGCGCACTGGCTATATGGCGGGTAGATTTCAAATAGAATACCGGGCTTGTAGTATGTGAGTGAAAGCCAGCCTAGGGTCTGCTAATCATGTTACTCCGTCAGGTCTTTGATCGTCCCGTGATTCTTCGGAATCTGTCGGGCGCACTGGCTGTACTGCGGGTAGGTTACAGGTAGTATACTGGGCTTGGACTGTTTGAGTGAAAGAGCGAACCCGGGGCCTGCCAATTATGTTACTCCGTCAGGTCTTTGATCGTTCCGTGATTATTCGGAATCTCTCGGGCGCACTGGCTATACGGCGGGTAGGTTACAGGTAGTATACCGGGTTTGTTGCGAGAAACAAATTCCCGATTCCCTTCGGTGTCTCTGTGACTTGAATGTGGAGTTGTTATTTGCTGGTGTTGGTCTTGTACCGTGCATCGGTAACGTTATCAGCCAAGTGGCAATGTCGTGTTAATCATAAGGATTAGTTCTCGTGACTAAACCCGGACGGCGCATCACTATCCCGCCCGGGAGGGATGAGAGCACGGCATAACTCGGCATTGGTTGGCTTGTTGATGAGGACGGCGTGTGGGTCATTTGCTCAAAGCTGGTTGCAGCCATTGGACTAGTAGCGATACTTCGGTGATGAATTGGTGGGTCCTCGCCTTCAGGCTTGGATCTGTCATCCAGATCTGGAGTGGAGTCATTGGTCCGGTGGCAAAAGACTTGGCTGATGAGCACTGTGGTCTCGTCGTTCTAGGCTGGTCGAGCTGTTTGGACTGGTGGCGACGCTTTGGTGGTGAGCGACGGATCCCCCTTGTCTTCGTGCCTTCAGAACCCCGTTCTAAACCGGAGTCGACCCTTCGGACCGAGTTGCAAGACTGGTGCAAACGTAGGCTGTCCTATCGACGATCACCCAGTATTGTGAGGATGGATCCCTTGCCTTTAGGTACGAGGTTTAGTTCTAAGCTTGTCGAGCTGTTTGGGTTAGTGGCTTTGGTGGAGATCGGCATGCCTTTCAAAACCGGCTGTTGGACCGAGTAAGCAAGCCGAGTGGTGAACACTCTCGTCCTTTGGGTGCACTGTTCTGAACTGGTCGAGTTCTTTGGATTAGTGGCTTTGGTTGTGGGTCCTTCTAGCAGACCCCACTCCTTGTAAGTCAACCTGGACCGAATTGCGAGACTGGTGATGAGCTGTGTAAGTCCTCGATGTTAAACTAGGTTGGAGCTGTTTGGACTAATGGCTTTGCTTGGTGAAGATTGGGATGCCTTTCTAAACTGGGTTGAGCCGTTGGACCGAGTTGCCAAGACTTGGTGGTGAGCACTCGTTCCCTTGAGGGTTTGCTGTCTCTGAGTTGGTCGGAGCAGTTGGATTAGTGACGACGCTTTGGTGGTCAGCGACGGATCCCCCTTGCCTACTAAACTGGGTTGAGCCATTGGACCGGCAGCAAAGACTTGGCAACGAGCAGCCTGGTCTCGCCTTCAGGCTTGGAAGGCTCTAAGCTGTTTGAGCAATTTGGACTGGTGGCAACGCTTTGGCAGTGAGCTGTGGGTTCGTCCTGCGGCACATCTCCAGAGAGCTGCAGAACCTAGTAACGATAGTGGCGGTGGGCCCTTTAAGCTCAGAGAAGTAGTAGCAGCAGTCTCTTGGTTCGGAGCAGTTGGACTAGTGGCTTTGTTTCGGTGACGAGTGGTATGCCATTCTGAACTGGAGCGGAGACTATTGGACCAGCAGCAAAGACTGGTTGGAACTTGTTGAAGGGCAGTCATTTCGAACGTTGCCAGTGCTGACTAAAGTGGGTGTTTGATGAGCCATTCATTAACTAGCTATCTGACGAGGTGGCTAGGTGTCGAACATTGGTACGGTGGTGTTTTTTGACGATTTCCGTCAAGGTTGGATGGTTGGAAAAGTGTAGTTATCCACCCGAGGCCTGTCTTTCCTTCTGGTCTCGAAGGTTAGGCAGTCGATGACTGTGGATCATGAGGGTGCAGCGGCGGGCCGAGACCACTAACTAACTTACTGAGAAACCTGAGGATGACCCTTACTGAATGATGACTTGGTGACTTGAGTTGGGCTTTGTACCGAGGGGATGGATTTGGTCTCGACCATCTCTGAGTCTAAAGAGACCCGCATACTAGCCAAGCTCTGCAATGGTGGAGTTTGGCTTTTTTTTTACCCCATATGGTGACGGTAAACATTGCAATACCTGGAGAATTTGGCAAAGTCCCCGCAATGAGGCAGGGTTTGGCTTTTTTTTACCCTTAGAATGGTGACGGTTAACATCGCAATACCCAGAGAATTTGGCTAAGTCAAAGTCTTGCCAGACCCTGCAATGAGGCAGGGTTTCGCTTTTTTCTGACCTTGTTTTCATTACCCCATATTGTGACGGTTAACATCGCAATACCCAGAGAATTTAGCAAAGTCCAGATAACCAAAGAAACCTCCACACCCCGCCCTCACCTGAGACCTGGCATTCATCGTGGTTTCAGACTCGGGTTGAGTACCTGAAGCCAGGAAGAATACCAGTTCCAGCGACAGTGAGGTTTGGGGATTTTATTCTTTTTCTGAAAAGTCAAAGTCACAGTTACGCAAAGGGAAAACATAATTCTGAACAAATGCTACAAGGTCTATTCAGCGTTGGCTGTACAGGTTGGCTGTACAGGTTTAATGAAAGTTCACCCTTAAAATCTAGATCCAGGCGATCTTGATGCAGTACACACGTTCGTGCGACAAGTGGCGCACCACCAGATGGTCTCGTGCCGTTCCTGTCAGTACTTCCTGCACTCCTGGCATCTGCGGCTACTCGTACTCTTCTCGTGGCGATGACTGGTACCCAAGATGGCTGAAGTCTTATGGGGCCTGTCTTGCGTACTCGATTGATGAGTTGGTTGGCCAGCGATATTTGGTAAGTCAGCTGGGAACGTTTGCTGGCCTTATCGAGGCCGCAGACCATGACCATGTTCAGCCTGGCGTTGACGAGAATCTGGTTGAGCTTTTGGAAGAAAAGGTAGCGGTGCCTTCTAATCGACCTCCTGCCGACGTAGAACGAGGAGATGAGGTGATTGGCCATGTCCACGCCATTCATGCACTCCGTGTAAGTCGTGGCAGCCTGTGGGTAAGTGGCTAGGTATTTTTGGTCCCCGATGAGTCTTCCGACGGTACATTTTCTGGCCAAGGGATCCACATGGGTGCTGAGTAGAGGGACGGCCTTGGTGTCACACTAGATGCTCAGCAGTAGCCGGCCGCTTTGACGCAGGATACTGCCGCCACATTCGTGCTCCTTCTTGAATTTGTGCAACTCCTCTGTGAACTCGTCTGGCATTCCGGCAGAATTGGCCCGTAGGCTCCCGCATCCGAAGGCGCCTAGCTTGGAGTAGAGGACCTGAAACGGCAGTACTGAAGTGAAACAGTCGTCGCAGACGATGGTGTAACCCTGGTTGAGGTAGTGGCGTGCGGTGTAGATCGTTGTGTGAGCCATCTTGTTGTTCTCGAGTTCCTTGGCGGGGTCTTGGGCGGGGTCAATGGCCAGGTGGTGCTTTTTTCCAATGTGTGCCTCGTCGTTGAGGATGTAACCATCAAACGGGTTGCAGAGAGTGAAGTGTTCAAACCCGACCTTGATGGGCTTCTTGGGCTGGTATACCTTGATCTTGGATCTTCCAGTGTATGCAGTCATGGACTCGTCTATGCAGTGAACTGATCTGTGGTTCCTGCACTTGCGGAATACCTGATTGATGGCCTCCATCATCGGTCGCACCTTCATTATTGCGTCCATGTCTTCCTTGGCCTTCTGCTCTTCCATGGCTTGCCTGGTTGTAGGCGATGCAGTCTGGGGATCGGTACTGGTGAAAGACGGTTCTTCGGACAGCCGAAAGTTGTTCCAAATTTGATTGAACCTTGTTCTGGTCATGGTCGATCTGATGGAGTAGTTTCCAAGGTCTGGGGACGTGGACCAATACTGCGCCATCTCCAGCAAGTCATTGTAACCCATGATTACCAGTATTCCGATGAAAGTTAGAAACTCGTCTTTTGTCAGTGGTACCCACCTGGGAGTAGGATGTTTTTTTTTTCGGCGATGTTTGGCTGGCATGCGTGGTTGTCATTACTGCTGGGTCTTGGCTGGAGTTGGAGTTAGAAGTGGCCTCTGCTTGTTCCCCTGGGTGAGGGACTTGCGAAGAGACGACCGTTGATGGTGTCTCCTTGGCAGCTGGCTCTTGGCTAGAGTTAGACCCTGCTTCTTCCCTTTGGATTTGTGCCGGCTGGATCGGCGACGTTGACGACGAGGATTCAGACTGGCTCCTGAGTGTCCTGTCCACCTCTGCACACATCTGCTCTAGCACCAACCGTCCAGTGCTCGGATCTTCTGGGGGTTCTGTGTTCGGGTCTTCTAAGGGTTGTACTACTGGAGCGCTTGGCTGAGACTGTTGTTGGCTGAAACGGTGATTGACATATTGGGTTATTTTGGCGTGACGCATCTTCTGGAGGTAGCCACTTCGAGGACGCAATAATCGTTTCTTTTTTTGCTCAGGTGGCTCGGGGAACATATTACTTCTGTAGGTCTTGTCGTCCAGTACGAGTCGCCAACGTCGTTTCATGGCTTGTAGTTTGTTCGGTTCCAGTGAAGGTGGCGGTGATTGTGGGGGTGGTGGCTTGACTACATTTGGTGTCGTTGTGGTGGCTTTTTCTTGCTCCTCCTCCGACGAAACTATGCACATTACCTCCTCGGATTCTTTACTTATGAATCTACCTGAAAGACCCGAGGATGGGAACGAGTCCTTTTTTGGACTGGCATTGTCATTCAGTGCTGGCGTGTTGGCTGACTTGACATTCTGTTTGCTGCGTTTTTTCATTGCTGGCCCTCTCTTCCATGAATTCGTTGGTCCTCCTTACGTTGAAATCTGCGGTCTCCTGAATAATTCCATGAAAAAATCCTTGCTGTTCTTTTTGCATCTGCCAATGTAGCCCATTGGAGGTCTGGAGAACGCTTTCTTGTCCTGGTACTCGCTCAGCTCTTCTGTCCAAACCCAATGAAGTAGCGTCCGAGTCTTGCCGGCTTTAGACTTCTCTACTTCGGGTTAGCTGGAAAAGTCTTCTATCTGTTCTGCTGCAGCCGTCATCTTGTCTGCCCGCTTCTGGTCGAAGAAATGATTCACATGCGGTGGGTAGGCACTCATATATGGCTACGCATGCACACTGCACATCGCTTCTGTTTAAATGTATGCAAAATCGTGAAGTAGTTGCCACATGACGCAACGTTGTGCAATATTTGGGTGCGGGATAGCAGGATGTGATTGGACCACGCGGAAACAGCAACCGGTCGTGAAGGGCAATGGGTCGCAGATTGCCAGACACTGCAGGTGATCATCAATTGTGTGGCTTTCGATAAAGATGCGTGCCGTTGTTGCGAAAATGCTGTTTGGCATCGGAACGTTGGGGCAAGGCGGAGAAGCCCACGCCTTGCCTCTCGACATGCAGGTTCGAGACCAAAGAAACAACAAGAGAAAGGAGTATCAGGGTGATTGTGGGGTGGAGAATGGAATTTCCGAGAGAAAAGCTGATCAATGGACATGTTACATGGATACCAGTTTGCTGGATGTTCCCGAAACAGTGTTGCCGAATGGAAGAGTTGGCGTGACATCAGTAGTGGTAAAATATGATACAAGGACACATCCACCTCCCCCTCCCTCCGGTGTACAGGAAGTCGCATGAAGTCATGCAAATCAGTTGCCCCTCAGGTAATCCTTCCTCGTTTCAGGAGTGTGCCGATGACGAATTAACAACCTCCCACTCAAGTAAACATCCATCTCAAGTAAACCTACCTCAGTCAAGGAAACATCCCACTTAAGTAAACCTACCTTACCCATGTGGTAAAGTATGATAGTACACACTCACCCACCCCAGGTCGTCGCACAGAAAAGTCACATGACGACATCAAGGCAGTAAACGCTCAAGTAATCCTCCCTCACTCAAAGAAATCTCCCACTCAAGAAAACCTACCTCACTCAAGAAATCTCTCCCACTCAAGTAAACCTACCTCACTCATTGCGAAATTATAAGATAATTGTAAAGAATCAAGATACATGCTAGTGTGTCGCCCGCCATTCAGATAATATGTATATATGAGCATAGCGACAACTAGACACGTTGTGTCTTTACAGCAAAGGGAGTTTGGATGTTTTCAGCCATAGAAAACGCCGAAACTTGTTTGATCGGGAGACTTTGATCGCCTGACAAGATAAAAATCACTGTTAGACACATAGCTTAACATTTTCTTGTTGAAAAAACGACCCGAATAACGTTGATATTTGCCTAATTACTGGCTACTAGTTACTGGCTAACGCTCTTTTTGTTTCACGAAAATAAATTTTTCCATGCGGTAAATAAAGTTGGTTCTTAGTTTATTTTACAGGTATTGATCTTTAGATGTGCCCTTTTCATATAAACCTTTCTAATTGGTCAAGTGGTTCACGGGTTAGGGTGTTCCAAACGTCCAAATTGATTGTTTTACATTGTTTTAAACATTGTTATTAGGCAACAATGACAAACTGAACATTAAATAAATCCGTTCGTCTTCATTACTAATATGAAATGCTATCATATATAAAGGTGACTGTTGTCCTCAAAATGTAACGAAGGCCAACAAAAAAAAAACGAAATGGACTAGAAAACTAGATTGGTGTTTCCATCTCATAATTGCTAAGAAAAACAAATGGGTTTTATCAATTTGGACCTAAAACAGCTGATATCTACCCCAAAACAAAACTTGTTAAGGATTCCCGCCAAGTTTTTCGGCCGTGTGAAGTCGTGATATCAAACGCCAAGCTTGTTATTATGCAACAATGCCAAACTGAATGTTAAATAAATCCGTGCGTTTGTAAGGAGATACTTCAGTACTAATAAGAAAGCCTTATTATTTAAAGTTTACTGTGTCCTCAAAATCTAACTAAAACCAACAAAAAGAAAAAAAGACATGGACTAGAAAACTAGAATGGTGTTTCCTTCTCATAAGTGTTAAGAAGAAAATGTATTTTATCAATTTGGACCAAAAATTTCTGATATCTACCCCAAACCAAAACTTGTTAAGGATGCGCGCCAAGCTTCTCGGTCGTGTGAAATCGTGATATCAAATGCCAAGCTCTTTCGCCAAACTAATCCCACCGAATAAGACTTCAAACGTTAAATGAAATAATTGAAAATTGCGCAGTAAGCAATTTTCATGTATTTCATTTAACCTTAGAACTCTTACTCGGTGGGATTAGTTTGGCGAAAGAGCTTGTCATTTGATATCAGGATTTCACACTGCCGAAAAGCTTTACGGGAATACTTAACAAGTTTTGTTTTGGGGAAGATTTGTATTTAATGAAGATGAAAAGAGACGAAATAGCAGGAAACAATATAACACAAAAACAACATATATTAAGCCAGTAATGGTTCAATCTAAATTTGGATGCAAACTTAAAAACTAGTATGTTTCAAAAAATTTTTAAAATATAAATAAAGAAACGTGAAGAATTAAAAAAAATGGGAGTTAAAAAGTAAAGTACGGAGCTGGCTAATAACAAATTAAAATGTTGAATATTATTTTAAAGGGAAATAAAAAGGGGAATGCGAAAAACATTTTCGGTATTGTTTTATTTTTATTTTTTTTACCGTCTCTATTCTGTTATATATGCCCATGTTCTTTGTAATATGTATTATGAATTTATTATATCAGTTATATTTTAATCAAATTATTATTAGTTTTTTTGCCATTTCCCTTTTCTTTATATTAGTTTTTGTTAGATATGATGATTTTGTAGTTTTGTATGTACAACAAGTCCACTACATACGAGCCATGGCTTTGTAGCGGTCATGTGTACACACTATGGAAATATAAAAAAAATAAAATAAAAATACACCTCCCGCTCAAGTAAACCTACCTCACTCAAGGAAATCTCTCCAACTTCCGGTTTACTTGAGTGGGGGTTTACTGCAAACCGGAAGTGACGGCACCCAAGATGGTGGCGCCCATGTGAACCGGAAGTGCGGCCATTTCTAAGATGGTAGAGTCCATGCGAACAGGAAGTGATGATATCCACGATGGCGGCCTTTTTTCTTCAATCTGTTGGAGAGTTGGAATGGGGACTTTAATACCTTTTTCAGTCCATTTGACACCTCCAAGTGGCATCCATGCGAACCAGAAGTGTGGCCATTTTCCAAGATGGCGGCACCCATGCGAACCGGAAGTGACGTTATTTTACCAAGATGGTGGCGTCCTTGCAAACCTGAAGCGACATTTCCAAGATGGCAGCGGCTACTGACACTATTTTGGAACATGGCTGGCCTTCCTCTTTCTGTTTCTAGTTTCGATTTCCCATTTTGTTGGAGAGTGGAAATGCCATATGAGCTTGTGAGAATTCTCTCGAATGTTTGAAAGGGTGTAAATGAAGGGGTTCCAAAATCGGACTACTTTTCAAAAGTGTGATAACGAGGTTAAAGTAATATTGCTTCTTTCCACACCATACAGGAGGTAAAACATATGCCGCGTTTTTTAATGTCGTTTCCACAGTAGACCTAATCCACGTAGCTCCCAGATCATCGTAATCTAGCCAGCAAGCTTGTCTTTTCCCCAGTCTAATTTTTCTTTCATCCGCCGTTACATTTTCTAGAAATTATCCTTTACTAGCAGCTTATTCTCTAATAGAGCCATTTTTTGTTCCTTCATTTTATTGAGATTAAACTTATCTATTACTAGCTGCTCTTTTTCTCTAGTCTAGCTACTCTTTGATCCTACGTTTCTCCAGCTTGACCTTTTCTTTTACTACCGGCTTTTCCCTCTAGTCTAGCCACTCTTTGTTCGTCTGTTACTCGAGCCTGAGCTTTTCTTTTACTAGCAGCTTTTTTCTTTAACCTATCTTCTTTCTACACTTCTCTTTCTGGCGCATAGAATTTACTTGAACTAGCGGCTTTTTTCTTTAACCTATCTTCCCTCCGTGCTTCCATTTCTAGTGTGCGAGCCTTCTTCTTACTGACTTTAATCTCCTTCTTCCACACCTCACAATCCTCCAACTTTCTTCGGTGGTTCACCAATATGATGAACCTGCGGAATGCCTTCTCATTCTTTTCGGCTATTTTCACTTCAGTACGTTTTTGCATTTAACACTCTTTGAACTAAAAGGCAAATTTTTACACCCCCTCCTTGTCACTCACAACGTCAACGTCTGAGTCGAAATCGCCCGCATATTCATCCCAAGCACCATATTGTAGTGATTGATGGCTAGAGTATCTTTGCCGTTGTCCAGAATGGCTCTTGTCGCCATATGGTGAGAGGAGGGATTTGAATATTCTCACAGCACTCAGTTCATGGCCAATGCTGGAAATCTTGGCCCAGGTTTCCTTCTGCGAAGGTTGCGTAGATTTTAGGGCCGCTTCATAGTTTTCGATGCTAAAATGTTTCTTCACGAAAGATCTTTGGATACCCTTGGCCTTCTTGACATTCTCTTTTTTAGAGGTTTAATCGAACATATTTTTGACCTGAGTCCAATGAATTCTAGGATGTGGACGCCACTCATTTCTTCTTTCATTTTCCCCATCACTTGCTTGTTCATGCTGGAAAAAGGGGGATAAAAGGGGGGGGGGGTAGTTGCTCATGTAGAAATGGTCTTCATCAGCGAGCATGTCTCGGTAAATGTCCTCTGTTTCGATCTCATAGCAAAGGCTGTCAGTGTCGGTGAAAAGAAGTTGGGTGCAGTCTTCATACTTTGGCCAAATGTAGTCGTAGAGAAAATCACACACGAAGAGTTTGGAGAGTTCTAGTATGGTAAATCCGGTGTGGGTCGAAAACCAAGGTTTGGACTAACTTCCACTCCAAATAAGAAACTTGGGTCATCCGTAAAGCTCAAAGCAAGCGTTTCATGATCCTTGTTAGCTCCCAACCAATTGCATGAAACCTGCCAGTTGCAAACTCCCCAGGAAATTCTGCTGATGATTATTTGTAGTGCGGGCTGATTCCTAATTAAAAGTTGAGAGATTGAAGTCACCCAAGATAATATTAAACTGGTCGTTTACAGACGATTTAATAAACCTGGACATGAATGCAAGGGCCACAACATCATGAGCATCAGGGATATAACTCAACATACAATTTGTTTTTCAAACTTTATTATTACTTACAGCCTTGTTACATGGCCGTCACAACAAATCGGAGTACAAGAACCTCTTTTATCTCTGATGTGTTGGTCAGTGTATTCACTACAGGCATAGTAGAACCAGTACTTACTGCTTTTGTGATAGGTATTGTAAAAAAACCATCTCTGTCTACGTGAAAAACACCATAAATGGCCTAACTATGGTTTATTTATATGCGCTTGGTCATCCAATATAACAAATAATCCATTGCTGGTTTCTGACTGGCTGCAAAATGTGATCCACGAGACATCAGGTGGCTGAATGTATACCCTCTCATGTAAGCAATCGTGGCCATCCATCCTGTTCATTGAACTAGTATGTTCTGGAGTGGTACGGTCTCAAAAGTGGTAATAGATTGAGTAGATGACATAAACAATCTAAACCATAGCTGATGGAAAATTTGTTTATCAAAAATGAAAAAAATTCTGTGAAAAAACAGGAAGTGGTAACACATGGTGAAGTCTTCAAGTTTGCTATGGTAGATTTTTTAATGTACACAAAATTAATCAGCGCTGTAGGCACATAAAAGAAATGCATTCACTGAATTCTCCCAGCAACCAGAAATAATTTTCATATATTCAACATGCAGGGATAAAGTGCAGGGGTATTTTTAATAGTCTTTGCTATATGCAAGTTTTCAATAGGGAGTAATTTTGTTGTTGGGGAAAAATATGAGGGGAAAATTGTTTAATCACATATTTTCTGCAGTGTTAAGAACAGTTGTGGGTATGAATTGTTAGAAAAAACTTATAAAAACAAATATTTGCAAAGTCAGTTTCATGATCGGTAAGTACAACACAAGAGTCTCTAATTTTTTGAATAAACGAGTGTTAAGGTTTAAAAAGTAGGCAAGGTCTCCATCTAAACATCTTTGGACAAATTTACAAAATTAAGAATAAAGAAAAACATGAACTCAGATATTTAACAAACGTTTTTGTAGAATTTAGTCTGCAATCACATCTACTTTTTGGGCATTTTCTGCCCCTAGTCAGCAAACTGCAACCAGGTAGCCACCATGAGCAAAACCATTTGGCAAGAGCACAACTAATTCTAAACCAAGTCTTGTATTTATCCATGTAAAAAAATACGCCAATTTGCTTTGTGTAAAATTACCATTGTAGTGTAATTTAAAATGGTCTTCTGAGTCCTCCATTTAAGGAAAGAAAATATTTTGGTTGAAACTTATTAATAACACGGCTTAATAATTACAATGCCAATGTTATTAAAATTTTTAATTTGTACATCACACAAATGCTTATTATGTATTTTATGGATTTCTATTACGTATGATGTAGCCATGTTCAGTTGCACGAAATTCTGGTTTTAGGTATACCCGTACTATCGTTATAATCGATCATGTTGCCAAATGCAGCATGAAACCCCAATTCTCCATTATGATTCTCCAAATAACTATTCAACAAACTGCTTATTTACTATTTTAGATCATATTTTTCGTATTTACTATGTCCATCTTATTGTTATGATGGATCCTCCTAACCAGGCTGTTAGTACCCTCTTCATTCTTTTGCTTTTATATTTTCCAGTGCAATTGCAGTACGGTGTAATTAATAATTATGTATATTTTTTCATATTGCTTATTAAAGTCATTATTCTACATTTAATTTTGTCTCCTAAAAGACCTAGGTTTTCGTAATTAATAATTACGTGTATAGTTTTTCACATTTCTTATTAGTCATTTTCAATATATTAATCTGGGATCCTAAATCTGTAGGTCGTTGATATATGCAATTATATTTTTAATATGTTAAAAATCAACTCCATCTTTTTCCTATGATTAATCTTTTTATTCTTTTTTTCTAAACCAAATTTATGTGTTTTGTTGCTAGAAACAATTCTGCAATGTATGGTTTTAACTGATAATAGTCTTTTGATTCAGGTTTCCGTACTACCCCTCAGTAATGAACCTTCCGGCATGTACATCATCACTCAAGACACGGTTGCAAATATCTTCGGATACACACACATTGTATGGAGGCCACGGTGTTCAATGTGACACCAAATGTTATCAGCGTATTTACTACATTAAATACTCTCAGTCCTATCCTGGGATGAATTACACTTCCTTTATATTTTATTTTGAGAGCAATTACGAGACCATACTCTCTGAACGATTTTCTTATAACTTTGTTGCATTGTTATGCGATATTGGTGGTAACATCGGTTTGTATCTTGGCCTCTCAGTTATGTCTACTTTTGACTTGATATACATCAGTTGCAGGAACTTAACAAAATCAAGAAGAATACAGTTTAGTAAAAGTGATCCAATTTTCCGAAAGGTTTTACAAGTACACAAAAAAACTCAATTGACAGAAACTTCATTTCACTTAGAGCCAAGAGCTATGCAATTTACTAAGATACTATCGTACTCACTGTGTGGCGCAGCTTGTTTAATTCTTTGTGTGACAAAGATAATATATTTTTTGAGCAAACCAACAATTTCCATTTACGAAGTTACAGTGCACACGAGAGTTCAGTTCCCTTTGATTTATTTATTGTCTGCTACTCCACAAAATGCAAAACTGATGAAAATGTACAAGGACACGCACAACATTTCAGACATATGTGACATTGATGTCTTTACTTTATACTCAGTTCCTGAAGTAAATATCACTGGTTTGTGGCAAGAGGTTAGTTAACTCTCTGATTAGTAAACTGATGAAAGTTGCCTTCTTGTCAGCATGGTAAATAGGTATGACACAACTGTTTTCAGGCCTTCAATAAAAATAAAATCAGTGTACTATGATCAAATACAACATTCGCACTAACCTTATCAAAGCATAGGCCTACAAAGAATGTAAGCTTGCACTATTTAGTCTAGCCTCCAGACCTGCTCATTACGGAAAAGGTGGCGACTTTGTTCTGAGATAAGATTTTGTATACAATTGTGCTCTTAAAATAATTGTAAGCACAACCACTTTTGGACAATGGGTGCCCAAAAACAAAGCAGCTACCACTATTCAAAATTTTTACCAATGAAGCAATAACTTGACTGGCACTGACACCTAGCCTGTTAATGTTAAAACTTTTCTTTTTAATTAGGTTTAATAATGGAACAATTAAAATAACAGATTAGTAATATGCATGTTTACTGCCAATGGGTGGAGGGGTACAAGGAGAGCTGTGAGCCACGGACACCGGGTCTAAAATTAAAACACACAATGGCCCACCAAATTTGGATTTAAGGTCGTTTTAAAAAGTCAGATAACGGCTCGGTCATCAGCATTTTGTAGAAACCAGTCACTGTTCTCATTTTAACAGTTTCAGCACTTAACGAGTTCCAGACTGGGACAATCCAAACAGCAAAGAAGTTTTTACGACAGTTGAGGCGTGATTGCTGTATAGTCAACTTGCAACCAAACACGAGTAAAATGGGAATTGGGAGAGAAATCAAAAAAGAGCAAATCGACAGCGTTCAAACCACGAACAATTTTATAGGTCAACACAAGACCAAATCCAAGCCTGCGAAGTTCTATAGTTCACCATGTGTTCGTGTTGGTTAACCCCTACATGCTAGGCAAATACTTCATAAAACGGCACTGACCAAATTCCACTAAATCAATGTCGCCAAGCAAGTACTGGAACCAGACCGGGATTGCGTACTCATGCATTGAGTGAACAAAAACCTTTAATGGTTGAAACCTTGGTTGCAACATTTCCAGAAGTGAAGCAACAGTTCACGAAAGCAAGATGACGAAAGGCTGGAGAACAAATTTACTAGTAATGCAGTAATGGTTTTAAGTCATCAGTGAACCACACCCCGAATCACGCACTTCATCCACCGAGGTCAAGGTGTGGTTCCCCATCTGATACTGGTGAAGACCATTATGCGTCCCAACATGAAAAGAAAGGTATTTGCCCATTGAAAATGGCAGTTGCCTAGTTAAAGACGAGTCAAGAACATTTTTGATTTCCAACTTAAGGTTCCGTGTGCCACAGGGGTTAAAAATTGGGGTGCCGATCATCAACAAACTTGTAACCAAAGGTGTCCTCATTTAAGAATTTGAAATCGTTCAAATCGATCTCTGGGGCACTCCACAGGGTACAAGAACACAAGAGGAGTGTGTGTTCTCAACCTTGACTCTCTGCGAACGATCACGAAGGAAGGAAGACAGCCAATTCCACAAATTTTCCTCAACACCACACACCTTCATTTTAACCATCAGTTTGTGATGAGCCACCTATTCAAACACCTTTTTAAATCAAAATAGATGGTATCGGAGGGGAATTCAATATCTAGCGCATAAGTCCAATGGTCGAGGACCTTGAGTAATTGGTGCATGGCACATCTTTTTGGCAAAAAAACAAATTGATCATAATTAAGAATAGAGTACTTATTAAAATGGGACAAAAGCTCGTTACGAATTATGGACTCCATTAATTTACACGCAACACTGGTCAAGGCTATAGGCCAGATCCGATGCAGACCCTTTCTTAAAGACTGGTACATTATTGCCTTATGCTAAACTGGTGGTAACTGATTTTGACCAAAGAAAAGGGTAAACAGCTTAGAAAGTGGGTAACTAATTTCCAGTGCAATTTGCTTAAATAAAAAAAAATCATCAGGACCACTAGAGCAGCTAAGCTTAAAGATAGTGATAATCCTAACAATAGTAGATTGAGGGAAACTTACTTCCGAACAATGATCAGCCTATAAGAAAGGAAAGTCCAGATGGAGTAGGCGTCTCGCCATCATCCATTACATTACTAAGGGCAAAGATCTTACTCAGCGTCTCTGCCTTCTCGAGCATATTTGTTATAAAAACGTTTCCAACTTTGAACGAAGGTAGCGTGTGTGATGTTGTCTTTTTGCAGTAAAATCCAAGGAGGACAGCTTGATTTCCGTCATGTATACCATCTGATTCTCTTTTGGTGAATCCAGTCTCAACCATGTTAGAGTACAACTTTCGTGACTGATTATACTTAGCAAGTAGAGCTTGAGTCGGGTCGGATTTTAAACGCTTCCAAAGATAAAGTTTTATTTTTCGTAATTTAGTAATATACCTTGGAATTCTTTCACACGAACCTTTGCTGGGGGTCAAAACTTCTTTACAAAGTTTAGCAAAGAATAGCACGGTCGGTTAACATCTCCTGAAAACAACTCCAGGCCTGTTAAATGTTAGAGTGGACATAAAAATAAGTGGATCTAAGTCAGTCGTTGCAATTGATTACTTAAGTTTGGCGAAATAAATCCAACCAGCCCCAATCTTGCGTCTTGGCTAAGAATCAGTTTCCAAGTCACAGTTTACCTTATTAACATTAAAAGAAGCCGCACAATGCTCACAATTTCCCATGTGGTCACTAGTTGACATATTAACATTAAACGAAATACCACAATGGTCGCTGTTTTTTCCCATGTCATCGTCCACAGAAGGTATAAATAAGGTGCCCATTGTTACAAAAGATGAGATCCAGTATATTGTTTCCACATGTTGGTTCATCAACTAACTGGGCTAAGCCCAGTGCAATATGCTTCAGAAAAAGACGATAGTCTCTGTCGGCGCCCAATTTCGATTCCAGTCCACAGTCGAAAGGTTGAAATCCCCCAAAATAACATTTGAGTGATCAGTCTTATAGGAATCATTAAAGTGCACGGGTTCAAAATAGCACGCTCATCCTGACCGTCTGGCAAATAGCAAAGTGTAATGGTTACTCTTCCATTTGAAATCGTGACAACAATCACTTCGACCCCACTCGCGAAATCCACGACCACAACTCTAAGCGATGAATGATCAACAGACCACCGCCCCTACTTTCTTGATCCCGTTGAATCACAGTATACTTATTAACATCAACCAACATGGCATCCGACAACCTCTCAACAATCACTTATCAATAACAAAGATTACATTGTAACAATCTCGAGCAACCAACTCCAAAACTACCTAAATTCCTAACAATACTGCGTACATTAAAAATTGTACAAACAAGGTTATCATTGTACTATGGATGAAGCTGACTAGTCAAGCTGAGAATATGTCCATTAGGATCACTTAGTTTTCCTTGCGTGAGTGCAGATTATACAGTTCAATTTGAAGCACAGATTTGCCTCTCTTAGTGAGGTGGATATGATCACGCGCCATTTAAGTAGGGTCGTGACAAATGGCTTTATCAATGGAACCAAAATTATATTTTTTTTATACAAAGGCTGCAAAGCAGGCGATTTGTGCTGCTCACCTGTCAGTCCAGATCAATACTATTCTTGCCTAGATGCGGGATGAGGCCAATGACAAAAATTTTTGCATTAAGGCAAGCAACATGGATGGAAGATGTAACATCCACCAGCTGTTTTCTAATAGTATTAGATGAGTCCTCATGGATATTATTTAATCGTACCAGCAAAAATCACTAAGGTACTGCTAAGATTGCTGACTTTAAGAATTTCTGGAAGCTTATTACTTAGGTTTTATACCTTGACTCCGGGAAAGGTCCATGTTTTTGAGTAACTGTGTTTGCTACCCCTTAGATTGAACACATTGGAATCTGCAATGATGGTTGAATGACCTTGCCACTCACCGGCCAGTGATGCAATTGTATCCAGTCACACCTCCTTAGTATTTTTGGCTTTTTGAGTATCCAGGTTGTGGTATGAGTCCGCCATAGCTTTATCTAAATTTCTTTGACTGCTCAGTTGTAAGTAAGGGGACTGGTATCCGGAATGTTCGGGAGAATAGGAGTACGTTCAATGACAGTACTCTGATTACGCACTGGTATTACTATAAATCTTTGGTTTTGTTTCTTTCCTCGTCTGATCGTAACATTCTTATGAAGAGCAAGGTCCAGTTCCATTATGTGATCTTTTACGCGTTCAACGTCAGTCTCTCCTTGGTCGCTGAGACTGATATTAATTCCAACTTCCCAGGGAGTGAGGTAGAAAGAATTTTGTGTAAATCTTGCTTGCAATGGGTTTGAGAAACATAACCCTCTTGCAGAACATTCTCAGCAAACCCCATTACCACAAGCCTTATTACCACAATTTTTGCATTGGGGTTGAGGAACAAATCCCTCCTGTTGAACATTCGTTACCACCCTCTCATATTTTTCACTAACCGTCTGGCTTCAACCACACACATCCCCGTTCAAGGAACAAGAGTCTTTGGCCCTAGGCCCATAGAACACAAATTGCGAGAGGACGTGGTGGTCACTCGCACACTGCTGTGGCAGTAATTCGTCTGGCTTCAACCACACACGTTCCCGTTGCAAAGAACCCTAGTCTTTGGCGCTGGGACCATGCCACACAACTTGCAAGAGGACTGGAAATGCAACACTGCTGTGGCCTACCTGAAAAGAGCAAGATGATGGGTAACATCCATGACACGCTGCCAGAGACGAAGTCCCAACTCCGAAGTGTTGAAGCGTATGATGAATTTAAACCAGAACCCGGAATTTCGGGTTTGGCTTTTTCTCTGTGCCAGATCCTGGGATACCAGATCTGGCTTTTTTTCTGACAACCAAACAGCAGACATCTAATCGTCTAGCTTTGACCATACATGCCCCTGTTGCAAGGAACACGAGTCTTTGCCATGGAACCATGGAACACAACTAGCGAGAGGACGTGTTTGTCATTTTGCACACTGCTGCAGCAATATCCACCAATACCTTCAAAGACATTCAAGTTCGCCAAAGCCAAACCATTCGTCCTAGACACTTCAAATTTGGTGAGCACCCAGCCGAAAGAACCTCTGCGACACCCAAAATGTTTCATAGCCCTACCACCCATAGGTCCGACTTTTGACTCCTAGTGCTACCCACCACAATCAAGTTCGCCAAACACAAACCGAATGTGCTAGCGACTTAAAACTCAGCCTGAACGAAGCTAATCACCCCTTCTGGGTACCAAAAATAGCAGATTCGTTCCCCTATTAGAATGGGAGTTATTAAATAAAAAAGATTATCAGTATAGGCCTACTACGGAAAACCCATGTTAAATACTTCGACCGAAAATAGCTGCTGAATGAAATATGCTACGACCCTTGTGATAGGCTAGATCGCTTTAGGCAGATGATACACTCCCGGCTACCAAGTTTCAGACCTAACATATGAATGGTTACAGAGAACAGCATACCTGTGGGACAGCTATTTTTTAGGCTTGGCTGAACGGAGTTATTCGTTGAATAGCTCAGCTCACATGGTGCGCACAGCCATGGGGATAGGCTTAAAATGTGTGGACGGACTAGGGCTACCTTGACACCATGTTTCATGATGCACACACTTGCTAGTTTTTGAGCCCCGACTGTTTAACCGATTTTCCGCAGCACTCGTAATGCTACAAAAAGTATGGTTAGGGTCACCAGAGCGACAGGAT
This sequence comes from Lithobius niger, assembly GCA_023313725.1. Taxonomy (NCBI): domain Eukaryota; kingdom Metazoa; phylum Arthropoda; class Chilopoda; order Lithobiomorpha; family Lithobiidae; genus Lithobius; species Lithobius niger. The sequence goes on along the minus strand of JAHWFP010051597.1, from coordinate 37,221 downwards.
TGGTCGGAAGGCACCCATCTGTCGATGCCATTGATGTGGCATCATCCAGCGTGTGCAGGCCGATTTTGGCCATGATCCGACCACTTTTCATTTTTTCCTCCATTAGCAACATTGATGTGGAGTATACAGGGCGAAGCCAACATTCGGTAGCAGAGCCCCGCCCTCTCGTAGCTCTTTTGGGTGTGTCGTATGTTTTTTTTCTGAATAGCTTTGCTCACAGCGTGCGCACGGACATGGGGATAGGCTGGAAATGTGCGGACGGATGAGGTGTACCCTGACACCAAGTTTCATGATGCCCACACTGCTGGTTTAGCCCCCACTGGCCTAACACTCGTATTGCTATTTCGAAGAGGCATTGCGTGTTTTTTTTTCGAATAGCGCCGCTCACAAGGTATGCACAGACCTAGGGATAAGCTTAAAATGCTAAGGGGTACGAAACGCATCGGCACACCGAGTTTTGTGATGCCAACACTACTGGTTTTTGTGCCCCGACTGTTTGACTGAGTTTCCACAACGTATTTTGACTCTAAACGCATTTTTCGTAGCATTACAACACTTGTAATGCTACGAAAAATGCGTTTAGAGTCACCGGAGCTAGAGGGTTTGTCGCAGAGTGCCCATCTTCCGGTGCCGCCCATTTGGCGTCGTCCACCCGCGCGCATTCCGATTGTTGCCGTGATTCGACCACTTTACATTTTTCCTGCGTTAGTATCGTGGATCTTTTCGTGGTCGCATGGTGTTTTTTTTAATAAATCCGAAACTATTTGTCCGATTTTGATGGGGTTTGGCATGTTAGATCGGTCATGAAAAGCCCTATCCACCTTCCAACATTCATATCTCTAGCTCTTCCGGTCCGCGATTTGACATGCGTTAACAATGCTAGGTGCACCTCCACGTAGTATATAGGTGCCTAGTGTCAAGGCCAAAATCCATGCAGGGAAGCCAAATAACAAAAGTTGGCCGATGGAAGCACGGCGCTGCACCGAGTGTCCTGGGTACTGCGGGGATTCTTTCCGATGATCCAGGACTTTCTGGCTCGGTTGTTCAATTCCTGCGTTAACAACGCTACATGCACTGAGGAACCTTGCTTAGCCGAACAGGGTTTTGCACCCGATCAAAGCAAGATTTTTTCAGGGCTTGGCTACTTCATGCCATCGACCCTAACTTAGTCACAGGTTTTTGATTATCGTTTTCCTTAGTAGGAATATCCTTCTTCTGCGTTTGCAACGCTGATGTAGAGATCCAAATCATAGGTGTAGAGAGCAAGTTAGCGAGATCAAGGAAACTTGGAGAAGTTATTCTCCATACTAAATAAACCGAATCGCTTTCAACCACCTCAGTGTCCTAACTGAAGAAGTACTAGGGTGGCAACTGTTACTGACTTGCTTTCTGCGGTCTGAGTGCTCTACGTCTTCTTCGGATGGTTTGGGGGCACGAAGGACGGGTTAGCTGCTACGATGATCGAGTATGTTTACTTTTTCGGCTAAGGCACATGAAGTTGGCTAACATTATCGATCTGTGTTTACGTCTTGTTTGCATGGTTCGGGAACATGACTGGTGGTGCTGGCAGTCAGGCCAGATTGGCTACTTTAAAGGAAGGAGTACCTTGGTACAAATAAATTCCATATTCTACGTACACTTTGGTACTCGGTGAATTCTCTGGAGGAAAGGCAGCTTATCTTTTTATTAATTGCTTGTTGGAACTCCCGGGAACCCCGAAAGCAACGCTGGGGGTTAATATAAATTGTGTTCATCCCTACCACAGAGGTATAAATGCACTAAGGCGCTGATTACGGCATCGAGCAGTGTCTAGCACATTGCTGAAGTCATGCACTACGGAAGGCCGGCTTGTTGCGTGCAGCCGTGTTTCAGACTACGCTTCGGCACAGCTCGCCTGAACCCATAAGTGATGGGATTGAAAGAGTTCTATATGAGGATTTGGCTCTGTGATACCGTGTGACCGTATGTACGAAATAAATGAAAGTAAAATGGGGAAATAGAGCTTGAAAGCTGAATGGAAAGTAGGGTTTGACTGAAGAGGTGCAGCAAACCTGGAAAAATGAGAAAACACGCTCGGTACGAGAGATTCGTGCGTCCTCATTACCAATAAAAACGTAAAACGAAAGTAAGTATTCAGAAATTGCTTGAAACTTAATTGCCGCTTTGTTGATCTTTGTGTGATACGGCCGGAAGGTGTTAGGGCTTGAGCACTGGAAGTGTAATATTTCGGGGAGTGGTAACTGGTGATGAGCTTTGAGACAGCCTTTCTCCATCCAATCTTGCTCCGTCGGTTTTGGGCTATAGAAGGGTAGGCAAGGGTTGCAATCTGGCCAAAGACGAGCTTGAAAGCAGCAGTGCCATTGCTGAACTTGGAAGTCTCAGCTCTTGTTCTACAAATCCTTGGGCAGGCCTTGGAACCTTTGGCTTCAGCCTCAGAGGTTGAGTGTGTCGCGCACGGACCGCCAGGGAATGCATATAAAATACTTGTCTTGAACTGTGGACGAACACTGATGCCTTGTCTGGGCCTACCAAATTCTTGTTTCATCGGTTTTTTGATTGTCCCATGATACTACGGATGATTTGGGCACACTGGCTGCGTGGCTGATACGCAAGGGTAGCATCCTAGGCATAGCTGATGTGCTAAGAAATGGTGTTTGACTGGATTCATTGGCGTAGTAGTCTGGCTGCCTCTCTTGTGCTCAGAACTGGTTCGGGGTTTTGGCTGCTGGCCTGTGAGTCTTGTGAGCCTTGCTTAAAGAGTTTGAACGTTAGCGGATAGGCCCTACTGAAAGCTTGCTCGGTCGGTCTTCGAGCTATGGACGAGTACGCAAGGGTAGCATGTTGAGCCATGTTTAAGCTGGAGTATGCGAATTATCCTAAGTTGCGTGTACCACGGGTCTCCTTGCCCCTGTTTGAGCTTATTAAGGGGCAGGCACATTGGCTGTGGCTCGGCATTTCTGAGTCCAAGATGTGTTGGCTGTAGGTGAAAGAGACTGGTGATGTGCTGCTGAAAGAGTTTGGTCCGGCTTGGCCCTACCATATGTTTGCTCCATTGGTCTTTAAGCTATGGACGGGTACGCAAGAGGCAGCATGTTGAGCCAATTGCCTCGTGCCTACGTCTTTTGGGTTTGGAGTGCTTCAGCAGCAGGCGAATAGGTTGTGGGTCTTTTCCTTGAGTCTGGGATGTGTTGGTTGTGGGCGAAAGACTGCTGAAAGAGTTTGAACGTTACAAGCTTGGCCTTACCGTAAACTTGCTTCGTTGGTCTTTGGGCTATAGACAGTTACACACGGGTAGCATGTTGAACTGTGTTCGAGCTGGAGTATGCGGATGATCCTAATAATTGCCTCGTGCCTCCGTGTCTTGGGTTTGGAGTACTAGAAAGCGGTCAAATCAGTTGCGGTTCATGTGTTCCTTCATTTTGGGATGTGTTGGCTGTCGGCAAAATAGTCTGGTAACGTGCTGCGGAAAGAGTTTGGTCCAGCTTGGCCCTACCGTAAGCCTGCTCCATTGGTCTTCAGGCTATGGACGGGTACGCAGGGTAGCATGTTGAACTCTGTTCGAGCTTGAGTAAGTGGACGATCCTAACTTGCTTGCTTTCGTGTCTTAGGCTTGGAGTGTGAGCAGTGGATGAAAGGTGAGGCTTTGTATCGCTTCAGTTGGATGTCGTTTGAGTAGTGGTAAAACGTGCCCTTGAATGTGGCCAAAGGCTTGCTAACTTGCTTCTTGGTCTACGTGTTGCACTCTCCTTCTCCAGATGGTTGCGGGATACGTTGGCAGCCGGCGAGAAAACTTGCTCTCGTCCTGCTGAAGGAAGCCATTGGTGATTGTTACTTGGTTGATCCTGCCAGTGGTCATATGCTTGTCTCAAATATTATGCCGTGCATGTCTCAGTGCATACTGCATTAAGGTGAAACAGTGAATGTCTCATTAAATCAGTTATGGTTCCTTAGATTGTACCATCCTACTTGGATAACTGTGGTAATTCTAAAGCTAATATATGCAGACCAGCTCTGACGTTCGGGGACGAGCGCTTTTATTAGAACAAGACCAATAAGAATCCGCAAGGGCCTGTTCCCATTTGGTGACTCTGGATAATTTGTAGTCAATCGCACGGTCCAAGCACCGGCGACACATCTTTCAAGTATCTGGCTTATCAACTGCCAATGGTAGATTATGCACCTACCATGGTTTTTACGGGTATGGGAAGTCAGGATTCGATTCCGGAGACAGAACCTGAGAAACGACTACCACATCCAAGGTGGGCAGCCAGCACGCAAATTACCCACCCCCGGCACTGGGAGGTAGTGACGAAAAATAATACAGGACTCTTTCGATGCGTACACTTGAGTACACTTTAAATACTTTAAGAAGGGCCTATTGGAGGGCAATCTGGTGCCAGCAGCTGTGTAATTCCAGCCCCAATAGCGCATATTAAAGTTGTTGCAGTTAAAAGCTCGCATGTGCAACACGGTGCCGGACCAGCGGTCCAAATTGTACGGTCTCACTGCCGGCTCTGAAACTGTCCTTCCGGCCGTTCCTCAGTGCTCTTCGCTAAGTGACTTGGCTGACCGGAACGTTTACTTTGAACAAATTACAGTGCTCAAAGCAAGCGCATCCCGCCCCGCATAGCCCAGCATTGAATAATGGAATAGGACCTTGGTTCTATTTTGTTGGTTTTAGGAACTCATGGTAATGATTAATAAGCACAGACGGTTGCATCCGTATTGCGATGCTAGAGGTGAAATTCGTGGACCGTCGCAAGACGAACTACTGCGAAAGCATTTGCCAAGAATGTTTTCAGTAATCAAGAACGAAAATTAGAGGTTCGAAGACAATCCAATACCACCCTAGTTTTAACCATAAACGATGCCGACCAGTGATCCACCAGAGTTTCTCCTGTGACTCAGCGGGCAGCTTCTGGTAAACCAAAGTGTTTGGATTCCAGGGGAAGTATGGTTGCAAAGCTGAAACTAAAAGGAATTGAATAAAGGGCACTGTCAGGAGTTGAGCCTGCAGCTTAATTTGACTCAACACGGGAAAATTCATCCAGCCCGGACAGCAGAAGGGTTCACAGATGAAAGTTCTTTCTTGATTCGGAGGGTAATGGTTCATGGCCATTCTTAGTTGGTAGAGCAATTTGTCTAGTTAATTCCGATAATGAATGAGACTCGATCCTACTTCATAGACGACCGATCTTGTGCTGCCATGCAAGCATGTGCCGGTGCCACGTTGATCGATTGCTTTTTAGAGGGACAAGCGGCATATCAGCTGCACGAGATTGAGCAATAAGAGGTCTGTGATGCCCTAAGATGTCCGGGGCCGCAAGCGCTCTTCAATGAAAGAATCAGCATGTGTCCAGTCTGAAAGGACTAGGATAATCAACTGAACCTCTTTCGTGACAGGGATCAGGGTTTGGAATTGTCCCCATGAACGAGGAATTCCCAGTACGCGCGAGTCATAAGCTCACGTCGATTACTTCTCTGGCCTTTGCACACACCGCCCATAGCTACTACCGATTGAAAAATTTAGTGAGGTCTTTGGACTGGCATTAGCGGTAGCCCCAGGGACACTGCAGCGTGCTAGGAAGATGACCGAACTTGACCATTTAGAGGAAGTAAAAGTCTTAACAAGATTTCCGTTGGTGACCCTGTGGAAAGATTATTATCGTGCAAAACTTCAAACGTTTGCACTCTTTTCAATGGGAAGTCAACTCTCCTGTCAACCCTGCAACCTCGAACGCAATCAGGGAAGCCAGAGTGTCAAACTGGGTTCAGCTGGCGCTGTTCTATCATTAGCTCTTCCTTGTACTCAGGACTGGGCAGCGTAGTAACTTCACCACGTAGTGGGAGGGAAAGCTGCTCAGACTGGTCCACATTGCGTGGGTCGGCCAACAACCAGGCAGTAGGTTGAGGGCTATGGGTCAGGCACAACACTGTATTGATCATGACTATTGTCCTGTGGGAATAGTGTCCCTCTGGTTCACCAAGCAAGACCAAGGCTAGAATGATTCCCAAGTTCTTAGAGTGTTCTTAGAAGTTTGCTCCAAAACGCCCAGGAAGTAAGCCTGCATTAAAGGAATATGTGCATGTCCGGCATCTCTAGTACTCGTGAGGTCGGTCAGTAAGTTTCTGGCAGCTGGCTGGCAGTGAGCAGTTGGTCCTTCGGGATCGAAGATCGCTGCACTGAGCCAGTTAAGCTGTGGACCAGCAGCAAAGACTAGCGGTGATCAGTGGGTCATCTGGCCTTCAGGATGGAAGATCTATGTTCGAAGCCGATCGGAGCTGCTGGTTCAGTGGTGTGACTCCCCTTAGTAGCAGCCGATGCGAGGAACCTGTACTGGCTGAGCAAGTCAGTGCCGATGCGAAATACGGAGCAGTGTCTGATAGCAAGACTGGTGATGAGCTGTGGGTCCTCACCTTCGGGCAGGAAGATCGCTACACTAAGCCAGTTGAACTGTTTGACCAGTGAGTGGGCAAAGACTGGCTGTGAGCAGTGGATCTGGCCTCAGGCTGGAAAACTGCTGTTCTAAGCCGGTGATGATAGCAGGACTGGCGATAAGCAGTGGGTCTTCGCAATCGGGCTGTAGGTACGCTATTCTAAGCTGGTCGAGCTGTGGACTGGTGGTATACTAGAGGTGCGTAGTGGGTCGTCTCGCCTTCGGGCTGGAAGAGCAGTTAGTCCTCTCCCTAGGGCTCGAAGATTGCTGTGGATCATTACTTAGTGGGTGATTGCTTTCTGGCTTGAACATCGCTTTGAGTTTCGTGCAGTGAGCAGTCCCAGAGAAACAGCAGGCTGATCTGTGGGTCATTTTGCCTTCGGACTTAAAGATCGCTGTTCTAAGCAGGTCGAGCAGTTGGATCGATGGCAATACTAGTGGTGAGCAGTGGGTCATCCGGCCTTCGGACTGGAAGATCTCTGTTCTAAGTCGGTTGAGCTGTTGAACCAGGGGAAACACTAGCGGTGAACAGCAGGTGAAAAGTAGGAATGGGTCAGTAAAGATCTATTCTAACTACCATCTTCATGTATCATTGAGCGTAGAATTATTCTAACTCCACCAACCAATTACAAGTGCTTGTTTCACGTCACGTGACTGCAGCCAGCATGGCCTCCGTGAATGCAGCAGAATCGTCACCTTCGAAGAAAAATGAGGATAATATGGACGATTATACCCCAGAAATAACCTATTATTCAAGTGAATAAGCAGAATATGAACCTGGTAAGAAAATATTTCTAGATTGTAAAGTTTAAAACAGCACAGATTTCATCTCACCGCTAAAATAAGTCCGAGAAATAGCACGTGCTGTTATAAACGTCATGAAAACGCGCCAATTTTGTTGTCTAACAATCAGTTTATTGTTTTCATTTGTAGTTTTCAAGCAATATCGAAATTGAAGGAATTACACGAGGGTTCCCATAATTGTAACCCTCGTGTAAGGCCGTCACAATATTTTAACGACTCATTACTAAGTTAGTTGATTATAAACTAGAGGAAGCCCATGCTATACACGGCTGGTCTTCAATGCACCATTTGTGATACTGATACGTTTGGTTGCTCATGTGTATGTCCATGTTTCACCGAATTGAGTTTCTTCTTCGTGGCTTTGGTGGCAAACCAATTTTTGCGCACACTGACTAACAAACGCTGATTTTCGTTCAGTGAGCTCACCCAATCAGTGCATCCAGAGCTCAAATCACAGAATTCACTATTTTAAAAATGTGTGCGCTCAACTGACTTCACATGCAGGGGGCCGTAGAAAGGGTTAGGCGAGTAAGGCACCTGCTATGGGCGCCGTCTTCCCGTGGGCGCCGCACTGAATTGCCGCCAACCGTGTAACTGCGGAAGTAGGTGGTAATGCACAAATACTTTTTTTTCACTGATGGCTTTGCACACAAGTTCACAGCTCTGTCAGAAGAGATGCTTGGCTTCGTAATTTCTGGATGTTTTCTTAACTGATTACTCGTTTTTTTCTTTTAATGATCAGTTAACTGAAAATCGTAATTAATGGAAAAAAAGAAAACCTCCGTTATTTGTTAAAGTGCAGTGCATAGGTGTTGTTAACTTCCTTGCATAGTACTATGTAGCCGTGGAAGTGGGTGCTGGGTGGTGATGGAGCATATATTTTATAACGGATGGCATGGCACACAACTAATGTAACTAGATTATATTATATTATAGTTAGTATTTTATTATGTAAGCCTCAATACAACAACGGTGAATTTTTGTTCTTAAAATGGAGAGCCTGGAGTAGGTTCGCCTAGGGGCGAGGACGTCTCTCAGTTGGTTTGCCTGGTGTGTGTGGGGGGGGGGGGGGGCGCCGCTTAGTTGGTTAGCCTTGGGTTCCAGTGGGGTTAGCTACGGCCCTGTTCGCATGAAACAATATTTCGCTGGGAAGTAAAGAAATAAGTTTTCGTAGAACAAAGTTGAAGCCTTTAGCATGGTGGCTTTGGTATTTTTCTTTGTGGGAGAGGAAGAAAGTAAATCGGCAGCATAACAATGCCTCATTGTTTTCTTTTTTATTACAGATGTCTTATTGTTGCCGACTACTTTGCAAGATAAGCAATGATAAGCCTGGCGCTCTGCAGTAATTGTTACAGTCCACTTTGAAACAATTCCGCTCAGTTCTGAAAGCCCACATCTACGAAATAAATAAGGCATTGCATTGATAAATAAATAAGCCAGGCCTCGAAATTAACGATGCAGCTTAGTTTGACTTAAAACTGTATGCTTTTAGCTGAAACAGGATGCTTTCATTTTACCTATCAACACTCTACGGTTTAGACGATAGTTTTAAATCCATAGCACGTGCACGAGAATGAAAGGTATTAAAGTGATTGTTGTGACCTTTTTCTTTTCTTTATTACCGTTTCTTTTCTATCCAGAATTATTATGTAGATAAATAATCCCTGTTGTTAAGTAGGCCTAACGATGTCGTTTTAATTACAACATACTCACAGTCATTACCATAGTTTAAATATTCCATATTATAAAATTAAAAGAAATACTCATAATCATTTACTGCAATGGCACTAAAAATTACTAATTATTGATGGTAGAATCAAGAATTATGATAATTTGGTTAATAAACAGTTTATTAGTAACTGTGGGAACTACGTATTGTAATACGACAGTACTAATAGAATAAAAATGGAGTAAGAATATTTTTATTCTAACTTCAACAAATTTAGAAAAGTGGATTTATTCTAACTCCAAACTGAAAAAGCACCCCCCCCACCCTCAACTAAAAGTGCCAACGAAATAATGTATGCACCATAATAAAGTGCATAAAATTAGGAATATTTAAAGCCAATTGTAAGTTTTTATCTGCATAAAAATTACGTCATATTGCAGATCAAAACTTCAAATGCCTTTATCTCAAAACAGTCTGGATGTGAGTTAGAATACTTTGTGACTCACACGACGATGTGGCTAGTATTGTTAGCAGACTCTGGAGTGAACAGGATGTGGTGTGATGTAAAGTGCTTGACGAATGTATTTAAAGAGACTGGTCTTGTACTGTAGACGAGGTTTGAAGCCTTGTCTGGGCCCACTGTAATCTTGCTCCGTTGGTCTTTGTTTGTCCCGTAATTCTTCAGAGATTCAGTCACTGGCTGCTTTCGCAGGCAGACAAGGGTACCAACCCAGGTCCAGCTGACGTGCTTAGAAATGGTCGTTGACTGAACTCACTTCTGCAGCAGTTTGACTGCTCCTGTTGTGCCCACTAGGTTTGTTGTGGTATAAGGAGGAGTGACAAGGTGATTGTGGGTCCTCGCTTTTAGGCTTTTGCAGGCACGCCGTTCTAAGCTGGTTGAACTGTAGGACTAGTGGCAAGACTCTTTTGGTGAGCAATGGGTCCTCGCCTTCGGGTTTTTTTTTCAGGTACACTGTTCTAAACTGGATGAGCCTCTGGTCCATTGGCAAGACACTGGTGGTGAGCAGTGCGTCCTCGCCTTTTTGATTGTAGGTACGCATAACACGAACCACTAACCTTGCAAGTGCAGGTTTCAAGCCTAGCGTTGCCTATTGCCTTTTGGTTATTAGGGAAAAACCAAGCAGTGCTACCAAATAAAAAGATGAACAACGTTTCGAAATATTACTATTTTTGTCATCAGGTTTGCATAATAAACTTAAAGCATGGCAAATGCCACTAAGTCATCCTATGTTAAAAGTATTATAACAATAACTGAAAAGGATAAGATACCACCAATTTAAAAAGATCAAAACTACCAATTTATCCTCTCTGAAGAGGCAGAAACGGCGACTGAAATGAACAACCCAACCTGCGTCTTGGCGAAACCAAGTCGCAAGGCAAGGTGTATGTAAAATCGGGTCACATGTTTCAGGTCTAATCCATTAGTTGGCGCTATGGGGGTTGCACAGTGTGCCTGAAAAAAGTGTCCAGCTTAAAAGACACTTTTAATTACAGGAAAATATTCTTTTAGATCTTTATTATCTGGCACTAAGTTGTTATGTACAGGTGGTTTTTGTCTATGGATGACAAGTGTTTCAAGATTAATACATCCTCTAGTTTCTTTTTCTTGAAACAAGATTTGAACCTTGTCCAAGGAGGGGTATGGCCAATTGCATGTTTATCAGGTAACTTGCCTGTTGAAAGGCAGTGTTGCACTAATGAATTGGATTCGAGTTTTAGTTTGAAGTTTGATTTGTGGGATGCCATGCATTCTTTAGGTTTTTGAAGGGATTGTCCTACATGTAGCAGCACAGGCTGGTTCCATACAGGGGATTCGATAAACAGTATTGCATGTGGAAAACACGTCGTCTGCTTTGTTATTGTTTTTATTTCCACGGTTCATGGTGAGCTGCTTAATATTTTGGTAGCTGTTCGAAAAAAGTTGGATGTTATTGATGCTAAGTTTTTTCTTAAGGATTTCAGAGAGGGCTTTGAAGTAAGGCAGAGTAATGAAATTTGTTGCGGGGGAGGAGGGTGTTTTCGGGGTCATTGCTTTTGAAATTAATTTGTTGACGTATCCATGTGGGAACCCATTATCAACATATTTTTGCAAGATGTTTTGGAATTCATGCTGCAATAATTCAGCATTACTGGTGTGTGAGACAACCAGACAACCATTACTGGTATCAGTGCACTAAAAGTCATTTATGAGACCACCTTCTTTGAGTATGGAGGCAAATATTTCCAACAAATCAATGGCATACCTATGAGAAGCCCTCTTTCAACTTTCTTCTGTGACATAGTCCTCAATGCAGTCGACAATAAACTGGTTAAAAATTTCCATAAATAAAATATTAGAAGCGATACATAGATGATAGTCAGCACTTCTACCAACACAGCGTAAGTAATTAGTCCTCAATTTTCTCAATAGCATCACTATATTACTCACACTATGGAGTCCTCTAAAAAAAATGCCGACCCATTTTTAGATGTAAATGTCATCATTAACCATAATAGCCTATGCGAATTTACACACTTCAGAAAAAGTATGCAGTCCACTCGCACATTGCATTACAACTCCTATGTTGATGCCCCCTACAAAAGTAATGTTGTAACCAATGAAGTTAAACACATTATCTCACATACCAGTAATGCTGAATTATTGCAGCATCAATTCCAATACATCTTGCAAAAATATGTTGAGATTGGGTTTCCACTCGGATACGTCAACAAATTAATTTCAAAAACATTGACCCCTAAATCATCCTTTCCCCTAACAAATTTCATTGCTCTGCCTTACTTCAAAGGCATCTCAGAAGTTCCTAAGAAAAAACTTAGAATCAATAACACCCGAATTGTTTCAAACAGCCACCAAAATATTAAGCAGCTGACCATGCACCATGGAAATAACAATAACAAAGCAGACAACGCACTTTCCACACGCAATACTGTTTATCGAATCCCCTGTATGGAACCAATCTGTAATGCTACATATGTAGGGCATTCCCTTCAAAAACTTAAAGAACACATAGCATCCCACAAATCAAACTTCAAATTAAGAGTCAAATCCAATTCATTAGTGCAACACTTGCCTTTCAACAGGCAAGTCATCTGACAAACACACAACTGACACCCCCCCACCTTGGACAAGGTTCAAATCTTGTTTCAAGAAAAACAAATTAGAGCACGTATTAATCTTAACACGCTTGTCATCCGTAAGCATAAACCACATGTACGTAACCACTTATTGCCAGATAATAAATATCTAAATGAATATTTTCCTGTTATTAAAAACTTAACTCCACACTTTTTCCAGGCACACTGTGCAACCCCCATAGCGCCAACGAATGGATCAAACCTAAAACACGTGACCAGATTTGCATACACCTTGCCTTGCGACTTTGTTGTGTCGTGTTGTATCATGCATTTCGGCCTTACGTTTCTATCTCTTCTGGGAGAGGAAATTGGTGGTTTTTATCCTTTTAAATTGTTGGTATCTTATCCTTTTCAATTTTTGTTATTATGCTTTTAACATAGAATGATTTAGTGGCATTTGCCATGTTTTAATTTTATTATGCAAACCTGATGACGAAAATAGTAAATTTCGAAACGTTGTTTGTCTTGTTATTTTGTAGCACTGCTTGGTTTTTATTTTAATGATCTATTACCGGACTTTTTTACTCTAATGCCTCTTGGGGAATGTGGCTAGCATCTTTGGTGTCCTTTGCAGCAGAAACGAAAATGGTGCGGTGGCTTGATTTGCTTTCTGCGGTCTGAGTGCTCTACGTCTTCTTCGGATGGTTTGGGGGCAGGAAGGATGTTGGTTTATTATTGCCACCATTTTTAATAACCTTAGCGATTCTTGTCACACAAACTTCGTAGTAGGTTAGGCTTATTTTGTATGACAAACATTTCTGTTTATTCATAATGATCTTTATTAAGAACATAAAGCTGTCTAGTTCTTTTTGTAAAGGAATGTTTTGGACAGAGAGACCAATCACTCTGGAATGTGCAGATGAATGTAAGCATTTCTGCCTAGCAATTTCCCAGGCTAATCGATCACTCTTGCCAGGCACTTCCGGTTCCGGTGTGGCTTTAGGCCTCACTTCCCGTGTGCTCCTGTCAGTGAACGCAACGTTTGTAAGCCGTGTCTTGTTGAAGCATTTTGTAACAGTGAAATTTATAACTGCTTGATATGGCTTTCCCCTCACATAAATGGGTTGACATTAACTCGGACGCTGATTTGGCTATTTGTGGACCATAAATACAGTGGTAGCAGAGCGTGGTTTGTCCAGTTTCGTGGAACCTCTTACTATGACCAGCATTCGTTTAGGCCATCATACTTCGTCGTATGTATGTTTCCAGGTGGTATTTGCAGTAGGATATTTCAGGACTGATGGTATTGTTAACTTTCTTTATTAATTAGAGATTGACAAATTGCACGGTTTGGAAAGCCCTGATTGTCCAAATTCTACTTAAATATGTAAAGGCACATTTATTTTACACAATTCGTTAACGTTGGTAAGCAACAAGTCGTGAAAACCGTCCATATCGGTTAGAGCTGTGGCACGTGCTAGTGTTTAGCAACCTCACTATAACAAACCATGTGCGTTTGACGTGTTGTGTATACGATTAATTAAAACATCTTAACAGACTGATATGGATGGTTTTCACGAATTATTGATAACTAACGTTAATGAATTGTGTGAAAAAAAGTATCTTTGCCTATTAAACGGGAATTTTGACTTCAGAAATGTGCTTAAAATTTGCGTGTGTTGCAAAACCCCTCTATAGCAAACCATGTGCATCCAATGCTGTTGTACATGAATTCATTCGTCAACAACAAACCGATATGGACGGTTTTCATGACTCATTGCTAACTAAGGTTAACAAATTGTGTAAAGTAAATGTGCCTTTGCATAGTTAAGTAGAACTTGGACATTACAACTGTGGTAAAAAATTGACAGCATTGCGGAACGTCCCTATAATGAACTGTTTAGGGTTTATTTCTTGCTTAGACTTAAAAATAAGGCGGTATGGGTGTTTTTCATGAACAATTATTGATAGTAAGTATTTATTATTAGTTAATCATTATTTGATTACGAATATTTATTCTTCATTTAGACGACCATAAGTCATGTCATTGAGGTGGTACGATACATCCATAGTTGTAGTGGGTATCGTATTAGTGGTTTTGTTCACCATAGCTAAGTGATGGCGGGTCCATAACGATTCCTAAATTAAGAATAGACAATTATGAATCCTGGAAGAATAACTGTCGTTTCTTGCTACATGAGAAAGGCCCATGGTCTTCCGTGGATGGCACAGAACCGGTGTTGCCAAACTCGGCCACCGTAAAAGAAAAGGAAAACTATAGCTTTCGTAAGAGTAAGGCATGTGCCATCATCTGCTTAAATGTGGAAACAAGAATGCAAGATGTTATTGGCAACATTAAAGATGCGAAAGCTGCGTGGGACGAACTCAAAAACATTTTTGAATCTGTGTCAAGGGCCAGAGAAGCACGGCTAAAGAGTGATTTTTTTGCTATTCATTTGGAACGCAATGAGCCAATAGCCTTATTTTTAGCAATAGTGGATTAGAAGGCACACGAATTAGCAAATATTAATGCTCCTTCCAGTGATAAAGAGGTAGCATTCCAATATCTCGATAAACTGCCTGATGAATGCGAACACATAATACAGCAAATTTACCATTAGGTGGATGCTGATTTCATTCCGTCGAAAGTGAGAGTTCAACTTCTAGTAGAGTATTCGATACTAAAAATGAAACATCCTAATGCATCAGCATCAAATGTAATGGCATCCGATGACCCCGAAATGGCAAGAGCCTTCGCAGCATTTCACAAAACGTTCACCTCAAATAGAGGAGACTCCCATCCCAGTTGAAACGAGGAAACACCTATGTCAAGGGTTGCTTTAATTGTGAGAAACCAGTCACCTTGTTAGGACCTGTCCTCATCTACCTTCCCAAGGAGATCGTACTACAGAAAAATCACAAAGTAGTCGTGGTAATGCCAGAAGAGGTAGAGGTCGGAGGAAAGGTAGAGGGGACCCACTTAATTCTGCTGAACGCGTAGGCAGCTTCTACGTAGGTGTAGAAGAAGGAATTATTGATTCAGAAGTGCACGACAAGACCCCAGTGTCTGCCCCCAGTGCTCAAATATTGAGGAAAGTGACCCAAAATCGTTCCGACTGGTATCTAAATTCCAGTACTACCCACCATATTTGTACCAATTAAAAATGGTTTAAAGGTACACCCAGCCTGCCTTATAACCTTCCGTCTGTCTATAACAGCTACGCATCGATCGCATCCGTGCTTTTACCATAGCAAAGGTCAGCTGAGACAGCTTTGTTCCTTACAGCTTTGTAGCATTGCGCCATATAGACAAGACAGCATGAACGCATTGATTGTGTCGTCAAAATCCGAAATGATTCTTGTATTTTAAAATCGCAATTTATAATTTTTTAGACTAGTGTCTTATAATTTTGCCTCGGCGATTTATTGGAATAACTAATTCTAATTTTTACTCCATTAGTCTTTTAGATTTTGTCTCATAATAATTGCTAGAAAATGATTAAAATTAGTACTGCGTACACACAGATAAAACTTTAAGGTCATTGTACGTGTGCAAAGCATCGTATATGTGTAGGATACTTTTAATACAATTTTCCAATATTCAACAGAAAATCTCCTAGACACCACATTTTAAAACGGTTCTTTTACCAAGGGAAAGACTAACGGTAAGTAAATAGACCTTTGGGGCCATATTTGATGTGGTGGATCAAGAAAAATGGTGATCAAGAAAAATGGCTAGGAGGTATATCCCTTTAACAAGTTAGTAACTGGGCACGACAATAAGGTTAGTCTAGGATAAGGTGCATAAAAAATTGTGGGAATTGGTTACTTGAAAAGTGCAGGTTGAGGATGTAGAATACATTTAAAAGATGTTCTTTACATACCAACATTCTGTAAAAACGTAATCAGTGTTAGAAGTATGATAGTAGGGGATACGCACAGAAAGGACAGACAAGATGCCCCTATGTTAATCGGAAGTGCCGCTATTTTGGAAGATTACCATCAATTTGGAAGGTCATGATGTCACTTCCGGTCTGCCATTTTGAATGATGGAACAGGAACCCAGCTAAACAAAATTCTGTAGAAAAAACTGCAGATGAAATCTGCAGAAAAACTTCAGAAATAATCTGCAGTTATTTGGCTACTTTCTGCAGATTTAAAACTGCAATTTTTCTGCAGATTTGAAATTACAGTTTTTCTGCAGATTTGAAACTGAAAGTTTTTCTGCAGAAGAGGAACTAGAGCAAAGTAGTCATTTCAGCTGCCACTTTAGTATCAATGAAATTTAGAGACATTATTTAGTATTGTAAACATACCAAAGTCCAATCTATACCAACATCATAAAGTTGTAATTCAGCTTTATATACCTAGCCAAACGCTAAGCATAATCAGTATAGGCCCAGGTTTTGTATTTTCTGGATAACCGCTGAAGTAATGCAACTGTTACCGTGCCTTTAAACAATCAAATGGCATAATTAGTTCTGCACACATACAACCCTTTTTTTATCCCACCCAAACACGTTCACAATTTAATAAGTGAAACAACATAAAATCTTTTTGCAATATCTGCAGAAAATCTACAGATTTTGCCTTCATCTTGCTGAACGTGAATAAACTGCAGAAATTCTTCAGGTTTCATCTTCACCTTTTCAGCCAATCAACATACTTTGAAAAACAGTTATAATTTCCATAGTCCTAACTGCTTTTTCAAAACATGTTGATAGGCTAAACATTTCTTTAGAAAGTACTAAGAAAGTACAAATAAACAAGTACCTGTAGATAAAAGTTAACCCTTT